>JBBPTN010000327.1:0-21874 GCA_038094075.1 Xerocomus spinulosus | reverse complement strand
CCGCCGCCGAAAAAGAGAAGACACAAGGACAAGGGAAAGAAGAGGGAAAAAGAGGCAGACGAGGACAAGGAAAAGAAGAAGCACAAGAAGCGGCGGTCGAGCGAAGCGATGGACGTGGACGATGCCGAGGAGGACGACGCACGGCCGGTCAAAAAGATCAAGCTATCCAGGGAAGAAAAGAGAGCGCTCAAGAAGGCGGCCAAGGCGGCCCTCAAGGCTGAGAAATCCGCGGCGACGATAACAGAGGTTGTCTCCTTGTCATCGTGACCTGTGCGTGTGTACTGACGGGGTCCCCGTTTTATTGTCAGGATGGCGTTTCACGGGAGAGGAGAGAAAAGAAGGAGAAAAGGGACAAGAAGGAGAAAAAAGAGAAAAGGGACAAGGAGAGGAAGCATTGAGCTTTTTTTGCCTGCCTCGCTCCTCGTACCTGTCACAGTGCAAGTATCCTTGCTCCACGATGACTCTGTCGCACCACTAAACACCCTCTTTCCACACGAATCAAAGGGACGAGCTAGATGTTCGAAAATGCTGTTGAAAGCACGAATGATAACGTATTACAGACAAAAAACCATGCACTGGCTGGTATATTATCGACTATGCAAAGCGAGATGTGAAAGATACAAGCCCACTGTCCTCGCCACTTAATCGTCCGAAACGGCATGCGCCGCCTGCAACACCACCACCGCGCTCGCCGACCCACTCATCGCGACCGTCATCGCAGAACCCACGTCGCCAATCGTCTTGCGCATCCCCTCGAGCGCAACGGCACCTACACTCGACCGCGACGTCTCCAGCACACGCTTCATCTCCGCATGATGACTCTCCCTTGCGAGCCGCCGCGACCGCCCAGAGACGATGAGCAACCGGGGCGACGTCTCCCGAAGAGCACGCGCATGCCGGATCGCAGCATGCACCGGCGCAGGCGTGTGCACCTCTGAAAACTGGATGCGCACGAGCGCCTGGCGCAACCCTGGCGCGATCACCGCCTCCGTCTTGGCCTCCTTGGGATCTGCACCTGGCAACACGGGCGAGGCGTATCTCGACCACGCAATGTGGTCCGCCGTCTCGGACTGGAGACGCATCTGGGTCGTCTGGTGGCCGTACACGGTGTCTGGGAACCCGAGGGTCTACATGCGCGCATGAGCGTGGGAACGACGAGGACATGAAGCGCACGTACCGACGTCACCGACGTTCCTCCCTCGGTGCGCGGAGCAGGGCTGTCCAGCTTGTCCTTGTCGTCGACATGGACAGGTGCCGGTCTGACGAGGTGGTCGTCCAGACTGATCGCTTCGTCCACTGGCCCTTCCCGCTTCACCATCCTCACTACCGTCGCGGTGATCTTTGGGTTCAAACAGAGCTGCACGACAAAATCAAGCGCTAGCCGATCATCCGGGCCCCCAAAGAAGGGGAGAAAGACGTGCACCGTTCCGCCTAGACGCGCACCCGACCGATCGCCCGTGTCGATGAAGAGCGCCACGTCCGTCTTGCTCTGCGCAAACACGCCCCGCACAAACTGAGAGTGAATGACGGACGGGGATTTGTCCTTGGCCGAGGCGTTGCCAAACAAGATGTCAAACGGGTTGTGGTCGTGCTTGGTCCCCTTTGGGGTGGTCACGTCGGGCGTGTCCACCGCGGTCGTCGCAGCAGCAGCTGAGGAGGGTGACCACGGGAGCAAAACGAGGTGTGACATGTGTCTACGCGCGTGCTCTGCGACGCTCCGCGCAAAGTCGTCGTACGGGACCACTGACAGCGACGTCGTGATCGCGAGTTCGTTGAGCTCGCCAAACATACGGAATATACCCAACATGGGGTCTGTGTGAATGAGGCTGTCGGCAGCGGACGACTTCATCATTGCAGACGTCCGATCGGAAAGCTCGATTAGCTGGAGCGCTTCCACGCTCACATAGGGCATCTTGAGTTTGTCAATCGAGTCTGTCATCGTCGTGGTCGACACAACGTCCGACGGGGTACTTCGCGGTGGTAGGACGAGTTGGGTGAGTGCCATCGCACTGGGTATGTGGTCTAGTTTGTCAAGCACGATCGTGAACCGGTGCCGCCACGGTTGCTCTTCGGTAAGCATAGCGTCCTTGTCGATCGGTTCGGCATGCTCGGAATCCCTAAAGGGTGCTGGGGTGTCTCCGACCCGGATGCGGCGTTCAGGGGGATAGAGAACCGTGACGAGGGGCGTGGTGATGAACGTCAGCGTGAGAGCTTCAAGGACAAACATGGAGAACACCCTCTGGGAGAGAATGCCTGCCTCGAGGCCCACATTCAGGACGATAAGCTCAACCAGGCTGGCCGAGAATGTGAATAAAAGGAGGGGTTGTGTGTTTGATGACGAACCCTTTACAACTCATCAATGCGCCGACGGTGCTCGCTTCACGCCAACCATAACCTGCTAGTCTAGATGCGATCGTGCACCCACCAAACTTTCCAGAAAAGGAAAGACAGATGATAGCGATTGTGAAAGCCCAGGTGAGACCTGCCAGCTCATCAGTTCCATTCCACAGAATGGGCCAAAAAGTGTAGCAGACCATTATCGAGCAAACCCAAATTTGTGTTCAAACCGGAGAGTGTAAAGTACTTTACATGACGACATTAGCACTGGAACTGGCGGTAATGAAGTACGTACCAGCGGAAGAAAGACGATGGAAACCATGTCTTCTAATTTTTCTGTGAGAGTGATCGCGAGACCGCCCTCTCTTGGGACGACGAGTCCAGCAAGGAACGCGCCTAGACAAGGTGTCAAACGGAGATGAGAACTGAGACACAGAGGGCATTCAACGTACCAAAAATGGCGTTTACACCGATACTGTCGGTAAAGAAGCCACTCGCCCACACAAGAATGATGACAACGGTCATGTAAAACATCGAAGGACCATTTTCTATGCTGCCTGTCTTGTGCGCTAACCAGCGCATGAAGATTCTAACTGGTATTAGGAGAAAGATGGTAAAGGCGATGCAGACGAGAAGGATCCATAGTGCTGTTAGACCAGAGCCGGCGTTTACGAGTGCGACACTGAGCGCCAACAGGGTCCATCCGATGATATCGTTTCCCACACCGGCAGAGAGGACGATGATGCCGACGTGTGTATCGAGCAATCTGAGTTCTGTGAGCACACGACAGAGGACAGGAAATGCTGTGATGGAGTATGCGACTCCGGTGAAGAGCATAAAGTAGGTAAAGTGCACAGATGAGCCGATGAAATGGTTGTAGAGTGGGATGGAGAGGATAGAGCCGAGGCCAAAGGGGAGAGCAATACCTGCCAGGGACACGATGGCTGACATGCGTGCATTGCGCTTGATGACGCTGGTATCGATTTCGAGTCCGACGAGGAAGAGGAAGAGACAGAGACCAATATTAGCTACGAGGGATAGATAGGGTAAGGAATCGTCGGGGAATATGTTCTCAGTGAAACCCGGTATTCTTCCGAGTGCAGTGGGGCCTGATGAATGATGATAAACGGCGCGGGAATAGCAACATAGCCGGCGTACCGAGTAAAATACCGCCGAGGACTTCAGCAATAACTTTTGGTTGTCTCAGCCGACGAAGGCCCAGGGAGAGTAGTTGGGCCATGATGATGATGATGCCTGTACGACGGTGAGCAAAGGTAAGATCAATGTTGGACGGGTGACTTGCCGACTTGAATGATCCATAGTCGCAACGGATCTGTGGTTGTGAATGCGGCGGGGTTCGTTCCAGTGAGGAGACCGCCCTACAATGGATCAGCCTGCGAAAAGAGGGGGGGAGAGCAAAGAGAACCTCTCCAGTAACGGCTCGCTTCGAGAGGAGGTGAGGAATGGGAAGGCGGGCGTGCATGGAAGAGTGAAACCAGGGAAATGTCCCAGGCTGAGATGTCGTGCACGGCAGACCCTTTTATATGTCAAAAAGGCTCTCAAGGCTGTTCCGGGGTGGGTTCAGTGGATGGTATGAGGCCAAGGGGGTATCGATCACAAGGAAACGAGAAGCGCAGCCTAAATACTGGGTTACTCGGCCATTACAAGCCACACGTTCAACACGTACCAGACCATGGCTAGTGTGCCTTTACGTTGGTGTTGCGAGTGGACAAGTCCGTCGGCTAGTAAACAGGTGACCTCCGGGATTCCAATGTCATTGATCCGGTGGATACCTCTTACGCTCAGACCTCCAAGGCGACCGTATACAGTGTGCTCGACGTGTGGAGTTGTGTGTGGGTTGACATCATGACAGTGCCTGTGGTGGAGCTAATTGTTATTTCAATATTACGGTAGATGATACACTATTAGGATATCGTAAATGGTATCCTCATACATTGTCCATCCCTCTCAGCGACTGTTGATGATACGATCTAAAGCTCCTGTACACTGGCGGAGCAGGCAACAGTCCGGCGTTCCCATACTCCTCATACACACTCTTCCGGTCTGATCCATAGCGCACCGGCATTTCTGGCATGGGTATCGTCTGCATAGAGTATTCTCGGAGGGAAGACTCATAAAAGTCTTCCTCGGGGTGTGTCAGGGCTATCCGAGTACGCACACGCTCTGGCACGGTAAGTTGACCGTTCTCTGGCAGAGGTAAGGGTTCCTCATCCGGATTCTCATAGTCCTCTTCGTCATCCTCTGTGTATGCCAAGGTCAGTCACACGAGCATGGGTATAGGGGGATGAATACCATCGTCAGGATTGTAGGTGAACGGGAACTCTCGCATCTTGCGAATGGCGTGGATGGCCCAGAAGAAGAAGCCAATACCGGCGATACCGCACGCTATACGACATCTCAGATCATCATCACCATCATCAACGGCAGGATAGAAGACCTACCAACGATGGCGATGAGATCTCCAACACAGACATTGGATGAGAGGGTAAATGGCTTGCAAGACGGTGGTCCAGCACCATCCCCGTTGTCACGAGCGCTGAGAATGATGTTGGTGATAAACATGTTGCTGGTAAATTCTATTCTGTGCTATGGGTTGAGGAGAGAGAGAGAGAAAGAGTTTAGGGGACTCGAGTGCTTGGAATTTATCCATCCTGGACTGAATAGACATGATAGGGGCTAATGCTCTTTTGTCCGACATGTGCAAACCTGCTGGTGATTTCATCAGAGACTGGCTACAACAAATGGGCCTGCAATACCTGCCCGTACGAATTTCCGATCTCGAAGCAGGTGGGATACACATTGCCTGTGCTTGTCTTGGACTGAAGAAAAAGTGTTTGTAGATGACCTCGCGCACGAGAATGAAGCGCAAGGAGGTCGACGACGTGCTGGGTGGTGACGAGATGTGGGCCCATGCAGACGCAACAGACGGTGTGCCCTCTTCTTTGGCCCAGGGTATCGCTCATGTTGTTGGCAGCGACATGCGACAAGTGCAACCATCGACGAGCGTACTTTTACCAGCTTCAGATCAGGTCTGCAGACGAACCCATGACGACCTGTACGTCCTCTACCCTTTTGTACGACTTATGTCTCACATGATATAGTCTACAGGTACTAGTCCAATCCTAGTCCTCTTATTCCTACTCACTCCTTGCTAGATGTGCTGGTTGTGGTTACCAATGGCGAGAAAACTAGTACTTGACAACAGTGTAGTCACCGTGAGAAATAAGATGTAGAGCGTGTCGAGCACGCCCCCCTCGTCCTCCTCTTCCTCAACCTTCATCATGTCTGATCAATCGTCTCCCCCAAAGCCAAAGCCTGGTTCACTCCGTGACAGGATCGCCGCATTCGAGAACAAGGGCTCGTCTTCTCCCCAGCAAGGCCCACCCATACCCCGTCCCAAACCGGGGGGTCTCCAATGGAAGCCAAGGGCACCCTCACCCCCATCTCCTGACCACCCGCAGTCAGGCGAACGCAAACAGGCGAGTACTGGAAGCATGTCCACTTCCGATGCAATCGAGAGCATCGGACGCGGCGGGTCCCTCAAGGAACGCATGGCTGCACTCCAGGGAAAGGGTGCCTTTGGTGGTCCACCCCCAGTTGCACCAAAGCCAAACGTAGACAGACAAAAGTGGAAACCCCCTCCGCAGGCACCGTCCAACAACGACGAGCTCATCACAGCCGTCGATGCAGGTGCGCGTGATGCCTCGAGGTCACCTCCACCTCGTGCCATTGTTAGCCCATCCCATGAGCATCAGGAAACATTGAATCCTGAGGGCGATCCGCTTCCGCAAGATGGTGATGGAGAACCTGGCCCAGAAGAAGAAGAAAGACAGCGTAGGGCAGCGATCGCAGCTCGTATGGCCCGTTTGGGTGGTGCGAGGCTCGGTATGGCGCCACCCATCTTTGCGCCTAAACCTGTCGTACGCAAGTCTGAACCTGCACCTCTTGCACCCGAGGTCAAGGATGAACCACCTGTCGATCAGCCCAAGGAATCAAGTCAAGGTACTGTTACCAATGTCACTTTGCACTCTTGCTGACATCCTTATCTCTGCAGCTCTGGCAACGCCACCCCCGCGTGACTTGTCAGCCACGGTGTACCCTGAACCCGAGCCTGTCGCTGAAACAGGTATGTGTTCTAGACATTCAACGTAATTCGTCATTTCCTCACCTTGATCGCTATTTGACAGAACACAGGGATGAACATGAATTACATCCGACTGTCAATGCACGTGCACCGTCTTCCATGCCCGTACCTGCAGGTCCTCGCCGGGCCGCTCCTCCCCGCAAAAAGGCGCCCAAGAACACCCTACCAGAGCCTCCCGTCGAAGAAGCAGAGGGTGTAACTGCTCACCCTCCTGCCATCGTCGATGAGCCTGTTCCTGCTGATCCTGGAGACCATGACATACCCTTGTCAACCAGAGGCACGCAGGAGATTGCCGAAGCAGCGGAGATTGTCCATACAACTGGCGACGAACGTTTGAACGTTCCAGTCAATACCGAACAAGTGACGACACAACCTCCTGCATCAATCGAGGTATTTGATGAGCATGTCGAAGAGCCTGAGGAACTCGTCGTGGAGGAATCTACGTATGCGGCTGCGGATGATCATCAGGTATCTTCTGAGCGGCCTCTCGAGGTAACCGAAGAGGAGGAGGAAGATGAAGAGGCACGTCGCCATCGTGTTGCAGCCAGGTTGGCCCAGATGGGTGCATTCAACCCACTTGCTGGGCCACCTCCTGTTGCACAACGCTTATCTATTGATGAGTCAGCTGTAGAAGAGCCCCTCAACGTCGAGGACAAGGTCAACGTGGACGCAGAGGCATATGGCGAGACCATACCCACTGGTCTATCCAGACTGGACATGGCTCCACCTATCAAACACGACGCTGCAGAGCCGCACCCCGAGACTGACCAAGACAATGGCAAGCTCGATGAGGACGCGCAAGTACCAGCACATCGTGATGGTGAATCTTGATTTCTCATCCCTCCCAAAAAATTTTCCCCGTCATGTATCGTGTCGTAGGGTGTGGGTATTAATGTAGTTTCCTTGGTTTTTGTTTTGGTGACAGGCGGACGTGCGGTCGCGTCGTACACGGACGAGCAAGCTGACGTCCATGACGGACGTACGTGGCGCTCTGAAGAGCGATCGATCGAGCACGTAGCCGACGTCGTAACCGAACAAGCGCAAAGCACCGGTTTCGAGGGCTCAGGCACGTCTCCACTCTCATACGGACGACGACAAGGTGATGAAGACGACGTAGGTGCAAACGAAACCAAGGATGTGGTGGAAGAGAACGAGATACCGGCGCCACGGATGGTCACTCGACCTCTCGTACCCCCTCCTCCCCCGGTCAATCTCCGATCCAAGCCTACACCACCGTCGTCACCTCCATTATCGCCCCCACCCAAGGCGCCTTTCCAGGCGCTCAAGGTCGATGCGGAAGAACCACCGGCATCGCCGGATATGCCACCCCGGCCTATTCCACCGCCTGGCAGGAGTGGTGAGTGCATGTGCGGGAGCGGACGTCGTGGCTGATTGCGCCCAGGATCATTGACAGAGGATGTACCGTCGCCACCTAGGCGGTCGATGCCGCCACCACCACGACGGACGGGCAGTGTGCGCGTGACGGATGTGTCGGGAGAGGCGCCGTCTTCGCCGCCCCCGGTACCGACGGCGTCCAGACCTGTCAACCGTCGACCTGACACGCCTCCCATCATCACGACGCTCGTGCAGGCACCGACGACAGAAGGAGGTGCGTTGCGTGTCTTGTGCTGTGCCTTGTGTGCTGACGTTGATCAAGGGCACGTCGAGGAGCCCGAGGATGTGACGGCGCAGCCAGAGGGTCAAGAGGACGAGGCGTCTGCACGACGACGTGCAATTGCAGAACGTATGGCACGTCTAGGAGGTATTCGATTTGGCGGGCCACCGCCGATGAATCCACTTTCGAGACCGCCTCTGCCCGCAGCGCCCCCACCGACGTCTGTCCCGCCCGACGAGCTCGAGGAAGAGGGTGCTGAAGAGGGAGAGGACGAGGCGTCGCGAAAGAGGCGCATCGCAGACAAGCTGGCGGTCATGGGGGGTGTGCCACTCGGGATGTTACCAGCTGCGCTCACCAGGAAGCACACGGGCAAGCAAGAGGAGAGTGAGGGCGAGGACTCGGTGCCGCCCGTTCCTATTCCTGCACCGCCACAGCGACCACCTCCGACGCGCAAACCGCCTCCACCGATCGATGCACCTGCGGAACAGGCGTCAGAGAGCCGTCGGACGTCGGACGACGGTGTGCGCGTGGAAGCAGAGGAGAGCGAGTTGGAGGAGATCCGGTATTCGGATGCAGAGGCGCCATTATCAGAAGAAGAGGATGCACGGGCCCGGCGCGTTGAAGCGTCGTCTACACCACGGGTCACCTCACGCTCACCACCACCCAGCCGACCTTTGATCCCGGCGACGTTGTTGGGAAGACGACCGAGTGCGGCGACGACGCGGTCCGTGTCCAGTTCGAGACAGGCCTCGCTGGACGAGCTGTCACCAGCAGAGACGCCGACGCTGACGGGTCGACCTCACTCTGACTATGTCCTTGTTGAAGCCGAGTATCCAGACGACGACGACGCGCCTTCATCACAGCCATCTAGACGCACATCGACGCGTGGGGGACGGTCAATCGCGTTACCGCCCGTACCACCGCCGAGTGCGATCGACCCGCCAGAGGCGCTGTCGAGCAGTGTGCAGTGGGAGTTGCCGGTGATCCCCCAGGGCGTGGACGAGTCGGAGATGGCGTCGTCGGGGTGGTCCGAGGGCTCGACGGCGGTGCATATCCCAGCGGTGTCTTCGCAGCCGAGTTTGCGACGCGCGTCTGCCAAGGGTGTCATTTCTGGCTCAGCATCTGGTTCGATGTCGGTGTCGATGTCGGGTTCAGGTTCGGGCTCGGGTTCGGGCTTGGTGGCGAGGAGGAGCACCGATTCGCAACAGCCGGAACGCCACATGTCGACGGACGAGCTGGGCGCGGTGTCTGCGAGGGTGGGCGCGCAGGTGGTCGAGGCGGCGACGGTGCTGCTTGAGAAATCAAAGCGGGAGTTGGTCGGGGACGGGTCGTACGCTGGGTTCGTGCGTGCCGTGTTGACGCAGGTGCCGGGTGTAGCGCCGCCGGGTGCGCACGAACAGGACGGGTGGGGATACATGGTGTATGTACAGACGGGGAACGCGGTGCAGCGACGGGTGTCTGATATCTTGCCTGGCGATGTCATCTCGATTTGGGATGCAAAGCTCAAGGGGCACAAGGGTCTGCAGCCGTACACACAGACTGTGGGTGGGGAGGGTGTGCCGCTGGTGGGGATTGTGAGCGCGTTTGATGGCAAGAAGAGCAAGGTGAGGGTGTGGCAGGCTAACCAACATGTTGGACAACAGGTGAGTCTGTCCGTCTTCCGACGGCTGGCCCGCGTGAAGAACGGTGTGCTGACACCGAGGGCGACGCAGACGGTGGAGAATGTCAGTTATCGGTTGGAGGATTTGAAGAGCGGGTTGGTCAAGGTTTGTCTGGCGTTTGCTGACTCGAATCACGACGCTCATCTGGGTCTGATAGGTGTATCGGGTGCTTGACGCATGACATACTTGTATCATAACGTGTCTTGACACACTAGGTGTAATCGTGTAGACTGTTTCTTTCTTTTGATAAATAAAGAAGACTATGGATTAGGTGTTTGCGATCGTGTAGTGTATCTAGGGACGCTCTACCTATACACCGCCCAGCCATCAGTCACCCACACTCGATACACATACAGACAGAGAACAAGAGCGCTCACTGTCACGAGTGACGGTTATTTGCGGTTGGTACCAGTGTCTTTGAGAACACGATCTGCATCTGTCTCACGTCAGAAGCCGAGCGAGACAAGACTAGCCGAATCCAACCTTTGGGTGCGCCATCGTCGTCTAGTTTCGGTTTCTTGGTCGGTTTGGCATCGCGATCTGTGCTTGTCACTGCGGGAGAGGAATCAGGTGGAGGTGGACGCTTGCCCCGATTTTTCTAGCGTATCCGTGAGCACAATCCATGTGCGTGCGGTGACGTGCACGACGTACAAATCTGTCTGCAAAGCGCCTCTTTCTGTACCGGAACAAACAAGGTCAGCAATACGAACAGAGAGAGAGGGCGAGGACGGACTTGGAGAGGGCTTCTTCGGCTTTGCGGCGGTCTTCTTCTTCCTGTGGTCGTTTCGACACGAGGGTGTTGTAGAGTGGTATGGGTGGGTTGCGTACCTGTTTACTGCGCTGGAAGCGTTCGAGAAAGGAGCCGTCGTTGGTGAAGACGTTGACGGGCTTTGGTTTGGATGTTTTCGAGAGCGGCGTGGACATGGTGGATGGGTTGAAAGAAGGGTCACGTGTCTTGTCGGCGTGTATGGGGGCGTCAGAGGAAGTACTGTGATGAGTCTCTTCTCTCGCATCCATCATGGACGAGTCATTGGGATAATAGGTCATGTACGATGACTCATTGTATCGCATTACAGACACTCTTTTCCACACAGCAGAGCTCCATCTGGACGTTTTACGAGGACGGGTTCTGGGGTCGACCCCAAACGCTGTCGAGCTCGGCAATGGGTGTACCCTCTTTTTCACTGTGAATCCTCGTGGGGGGGTATACGCGATTGGTGTCGACGGTGAAAGTGCTTCAGGCCAGCGATTGGATGGCCAAGTGTCTTCCTTGGGTAGTTGCGTTCATAATGATAGCCTGGAATGAAATCAAATGAGACTGACTTTGCCGACTACGCCCAGTGTTTTGGCAGCACTGACTCTCGTAATTCTGCTCCAGCGCTGTGCTGACCAATGTTATAAAGGACTGTCTGAACAGCATGGCGAATATCCCACCCCGTTCTGGTTTCTGGTCATCACTACCATCCAACTGGCCCACTTTCTCTACCATGCGAGACACAGACGACCTCGAGGCTGCAGATGACTTTACAGACGACTTGGAATACGATAGCAGGACACCACTAGACAAGACTATAGATCGCATCGGAATGGGTGTGTACTCTCTCGGTTCGGTTCGCTCGTTCGCTCATCTCCTTCCAGGGAGTTACCAGTGGCGATTACTCTCGCTCTGTGGATTCGGTGAGTATCGGTCCAAGTCACCGAACACACATCATTCTGACTACTGCGGGTTTAGGCTGGATGGCAGACAATGTAAGTATACCACCACACCCCCTCTGCCCCCTTGACTTGTCGCTCAGATGTGGATTCAAGCCGTTGCCATCATCCTTCCCCGCGTTCAGCAACACTACTCAGGTAGACTCCCCCCAAAATAGTCAACTCAATCCCCACTAATACTTTCAGTCCCTGACAATTACATCGGGACACTTTCATCATCCATGTTTGCGGGGATGATGGTCGGTGCTGTTGGGTGGGGAACCTGTTCTGACCTCGTGGGACGTATTGCTGCGTTCAATGCGACCCTCTTTTTCACTTCCCTTTTTGGAATCCTTGCATCATTCTCTAACTCGTTTTGGAGCCTCTGCGTTCTTCTCTTTTTCCTTGGCAGTGCGGTCGGCGTAAGCTTGCCCCCACCGTAGGTCCTACACTTGCTAACCGTTCTGTGCAGGGCTCCATGCCCACGGATGGCACACTCCTTCTCGAACACATGCCAAAGGGCAAACAGTACTTGGTTACTGCGCTCTCCGTGTTCTTTTCCTTTGGATCTGTCCTTTCCGCACTCGTTGCATTGTTTGTTCTTCCTGGACATTCCTGTTCACAGAATCGACCTTGCATTCCATCCAAGGATAACACAGGCTGGCAGTCCGTGCTAGCCTGTCTCGGCCTCATCGTAAGTACCGTCCGTCGTGTTGACTATTGGCATCTACTCACGCGTGTAGACGCTGTCCATGTTCCTCGCGCGTATTTTCTTCTTCAGGCTCCACGAGTCCCCACGCTATCTCGTCCATGCCGGTCGACACCGTGAAGCCATGGAGAACCTACAGCTCATCTCTCGTTTCAACGGATCCGACATTACTATAGACCTTGAAGACGTAGACGACCGACGCCCACCCGAACCCCGTCCCCAACAAAACGGGTCCGCCGAACGCGAGCCTTTCCTTGCTTCTGCACTCGACCCACGCCCTGGCCACGAAATAGATGAGAATGCGACGAGCAACGGCGTGTCCGTCGATGCACCCCCACGGGACGAAGGCGTCAAAGACTATCAATCCACGGACGACTCCCCCACGTCGCTCGATTCGCACTCGTTCGTGACCCCCGTCGACGAATACCCTCCGAGGCGGTTGAGCGCGCTCACCGTCGACAGACCGTCGTCGTCCCGCCCAGACGCACTGCACGATGAGACGAAACAACGTGCTGGGTTGCCGGATGCGCGATATCACTCACCGCGACCGCGCTCGTCGAGGGCATCCTCGATTGCCTCGGTCGAGTTGGGGCGGTTCGGGGGAATACTTCCCAGGTGGATCAAGCGACCATTGATCGCATGGCTCGATCGTGTCGGGATGGTGCTTAGTCCAGAGTGGTGCAGGACGACGCTGTTGGTCTGGGCGATCTGGCTCTTCATGTCTCTTGGTACGTCGTGTACGATGGGAGTGATGCGAGACTGATCGACGGTGTAGCATATACGATGTTTAATGTATATTATCCAAAGTTGTTGGAGACGGGGTCGAGGGACGAGGCTCCGAAATCGTTGGAGGAAAATTTGCAGGACGTGGTTATCTTTACCTTGGGGGGATGCCCTGGTGCACTCGTACGTCTGCTCACTTTGCCATGACCCGACTGGCTGACTGACGATCGAAATGTAGCTGGGGGCGTTCATGGTGGAGAGCTCGCTCGGAAGGCGACTCACACTCGCCACCACGACGCTCTTGACCGCCCTCTTTTGTACATTATTTGTCCTCGTGCAGAGTCCGTTCTTGGTGCGGGTGAGCTCGGTCGGGATCAGTCTGAGCGCTACGGTACGTGTGTGCTCTGACCCGTTGTCGTCGCGATTCACCTCGTGGGTAGACAATGTACGCGGTGTTGTACGGGTACGTCGTCGTCGATGATGCGAGCGCGTCCTGATGGTCTGACCAACGACTAGGTGGACGCCCGAGATTTTCGGGACCAAGGTGCGTGGTACGGCGTGTGGCATCGCGTCTGCGCTCTCACGCATGTACGTCCTCCTCTCGCTCCCCCTCCTTTTCGCTGACGCGCGCACCCAGAGGCGGGATGATCGCACCGCTGTTGGGCGGTACCCTTCTCTTCATCAACCGGTCCTTCCCGGTATACGCCAGCGTGGGCGTCTACCTCGTCACTGCGTCGTGTATTGCGCTCCTCCGTGACACTCTGGGAGGTCAGCAGGGCGAACGGGCGCTGATGCACTGAGCGTGTTATGTATCTGGCGGCGTGTTGTATAGACGGTAGAAGGCGCGTCGCAAGGCGATGAGATCTAATGTGTACATTTTGCTGTCGATGCGTAGTATTGTACGTTTTTCTTTACTGTATCTTATGCTTGCTTGTTCTCGTGCCCTCTAGATTCGTGCTACCAGCTTAGCCTGGGCGTCTCATCATACTGCTAGACTACCGTTCAAAGTCAACCCTGGCGTCAAACCTGAAATTCTCAACATCTCACCTACCCCATCAACATGTCGCATACACTAGCCTATGTCACCCGCGCTGACCTTGGCCCAGGGCATGCAGCATTCGCCTCCAACCGCGTCGGTAAAGATAAACCATTAGCCCAGCTCCACGCCAAGTTTTGGGGAAAGCAAATGGTCGAGGACAAGCCCGAGCAAGCTGCCGTTCGAGGCGCAGATGCTCGAGACGATGGTACGAACGTCGCAGAGGATGAAGAGGACGACTACGATGAAGATGACATTCTCCATGGCTGCCGCGTCCTCGACATCGGTAGTATCGACAGGTTCCCCTCCAAGATCTGGATTCGTGCCGACTACATCCGGATTTATAAATTCCTGGAGGCTCACCGTGATAAAACTTCTGACTCCCAGCATGGGAACGCGCCTTTGGCTGTCATCACTGGTCAGCCAGGTGTCGGTACGTTTATGGCTGTGAGTGTTTGTCTGGCACCACGCTCATTGCATGCATACCAGGCAAGAGCGTCTGGGTGCTATATGCACTATGCCGACGTCTCAGCGAGGAGAAAATCGGTCATATTATGTTGGGGAGGATCGTTCTTTTTGTTCGTCGAAGAAGGCGTCTTCAAGCACGACGGTCCGTTCGACGTGGACTTGTTTGTGCCGTTCGTCTGGACCTTGGTCGATTCGGATGAATTACAGGAAGCGGTGACATACCCATCCTTCCTCGTGTCCCATGGCACCAGCCTCTTCTTCATCTACATCGCCTTTCCACAGCGGACAGGGTGGCCTGATTTGGACAAGAAGACAGCCATGACGAGGGTGATCATGAACCCTTGGACTTTTCAGGAAATGATTCAACTGTCGGTCTATTTCTTGATCGATCGTTGAATGCGGCCGCTGACGGTG
This sequence comes from Xerocomus spinulosus, assembly GCA_038094075.1. Classification (NCBI taxonomy): domain Eukaryota; kingdom Fungi; phylum Basidiomycota; class Agaricomycetes; order Boletales; family Boletaceae; genus Xerocomus; species Xerocomus spinulosus. The sequence goes on along the minus strand of JBBPTN010000327.1, from coordinate 7,054 downwards.
GTTTCTAGCCCAAACATATCTAGCTACCCAGACCTCTCGACGGAGGCGATCGAGGATGCGTTTTATCGCTATGGCCCAACCCCCCGTATTTGCATAGACGAACTGGGCCGCAAGATGCTAGGCAGGTATGCACAGACAGTCGAACAGGATATCTCGGCGGTGTCGCTAGCCTCGTTTAGGGGCGTGAGTGATGAAGTGGTCGTGAAGAAGATGAATTCTCTCTGCGAAAACTACAAGCTGTTTCTCGTCCGTCGCGAGGAGCGGGATGATGTCAAGAGTGAGATGGTTGTGGAGCCCATGACAGGCTATATCAAGAGCAGGCTTGCGAGGCAGTTTATGTGATTTCAGTAGTATTGTACCTGTATTCCCAACTATTATCAGTAACTGTAAAGGCGAGCGCTGATCACAACGATTAAACATTAAGCATTCATAGCACGAAGATAATCTATACTACCTCTAAACAAGCCAAGACAGTCTGCGTTTCATAGACAGGGTGCTTCGTACTCTTCAAACAGGCCTGCGATCGCGCCCTCTGTGACCGTCCCGTTCAACCCCGGCGCCACCGTCGTCCCATTCACGCTCCAATACGTCGTCACACCACCCCCCAGATCCGTAAAGGCGCCCAAGAGCGTCAACGCGCTCGCGTTAAACTGGTACGGCACATCGTCCCCATTCGTGCACCCCGAAAACGACGCATTAAAGCCGTTGCTCTCAGGGTCGACGGTCAGAGTGTACAACACATCGTCCGTCACACCATACGTCGCCCACGTCGACGAAAAGATGCCATCGATGCCGGGTATAGGGATCGACCGGCCGAGGTAGGCGGCCTCGTGGACTGGAAAGAGGGGTCAGGTGCGTCATGATGTGGAAGATGACGCGCCTTACCTGTCCCGTTGGTCTTTTCCGTCTGGTAAAAGAGGTGGGTGTCGTAAAACGTGGTGCTGTGGCCCCAGATGGTCCCGCCGGTGTACTTGTCAATGTAATCTGGCAGGGAATTGTTGGAGAACATGTGTCGGAGGACGGTGAGGCCGTCGATGGACGTGTGGGTCGTTGGCGTGGTCAGGTTCCCGACACTGCAAGGTGTGAGTTATCGTCGGTCGGTAGAGCGAGGGCTTACACATGACCACGGATCAATGGGATGGATCCAAACCATGCACCGGATTGGTCAAGGAGCCCGTTGTGGTACGCGACGTTGGGATGGAACGCATTGCGCGTGGCCCTATCGCGCGCTTCAGCACCCGCGTATACACGCCGAGTCAGACACGTACGAGAACGAATCCAACGTGAGTTGGTAGTCGTCAAAGCTGACGGATACGTTGAACCACAGTGCGTCTGCGTCCCATGTGAGCACGTTGTCCCCGATGGCGATCGTCTTGACGTCTGCTGCATTCGTGTACGAGAGGTCACCTTCGACGGTACCCTGAACCATTGTCCCGTTGATGTTCGCGAGGACGTCAAAGTGGGCTGGAGAAGGCACAGACGAACTCGGGTTGCCCTGGTTCCATCTGAGGATGGCCGGGAACGTCCCGTGGAGGAAGAGAGACCACTGTTCCCAACCCTGTCCTATGGTGGGCCCAATCTGAGGAAGGGTGTCGGCCGCGTTCCGCGAGGTGACGTTGGACGTGGGGACGCGTCCCGTGCAGTTGTACAGGTTCGTGGTCTTGTAGACGTCGTAGTCCGAGCCAGGTTGGAACGCAGAGGCAGAAGCGGCGACGGCTGCCACAGTGAGAAGCTGGAGAGCGACCATGACGGGGGTTGAATCCGCAGTCGCGAACGAGTAGAAATATATAGCCAGCTGGATGCGGGAATAAGCGAGGTGAGCTCACCGTCGTACGTCAATGTGCGGGTCAGTTTGAGCAAGTAATCTACATACTTGAATCATCCAGTTGTGGATGTTCTGATGCCAAAAGACATCCTATCTGGACAAATATCCTTTGGGGAGTTTCATACTCTGAAGCATCCTGAAGGGGGAGTTAGTAGTCCATGACCGAAGAAGAAGCTTGGCTTACAATGTTCAGTGGAGCATGTTACATAAACCTACTTGGACTAGAAGTCCTGAACCGAGTTCTTTGTCGGTTCTGGCAGTGCCCACTGAAGTGTCAAGGTATAAGCAAAAGTTTGAGTGAAGTGTAGTTGCACAGCCACACCCAGATCTATGTTTGCCATCTACCACCAACATGATACATCACTAGGACTTCCCAGACCACACATTCCGGCATTCCACAGCCCAGAACGTCAATTAAAGTTGTTCATGGGTGGCCAGCGAATCAGGTGTCAGGTCCCAGGGCGATATACAGGATGATGCCATCACATGCCAGGCCACTGATGGGCCAGGTCTTGATTTTGTGCCTTTGATGAAAACGGCTTAAAACCCTTCAAAAGGCCACGTTCTTCCCTCGTATCATCTCTCAGCCAAATCTCTTCTTGATGAATCCCCAATCGAATAATGTATGGTTACTTCTTGATCATGCACGAATGAATGACGCTGACTAGACGAGACCTGTTTAGCCAGTGTCACCCACTTTCGATGAACTCATCGCCTTGGCGGACGAACAGGGAGCCTTGTACGGGCAAAACTCTGATATGGCAACGCTCGACCTTGCGAAACGTCATTACTGTGCAGCATTCGATCTTGGTCCGCAGCCAGGCTCTACAGTGGACTATGTGCTGGCGTACTTTCGCTTTCATCGCCTACATCTACTACGCAAGCAAAAGCGCGGTGACGCTGAGGATACACCCACGCTCACCTATCTGGAAAAGGCGCTTGCATTCGTACCACCTACACACTTTTTGCGACCAGTCTTGTTAGGTTCCCAGGCAACGTCTTACGCGCAACGTTACCAGCGTACCAAAGATGCAGCTGACCTCCATTCTGCGATCAGAATATTCGAAACCGTCTTCGCTGCGATCCCTGTGACCAACCCACAACGCCCACATTTGTTGATGCAGTATGCTTCTGCACTCCACGCCAGGCACATGGCTCTGCGAGACGAAGCCGATCTCAAACGTGCTATTGAGCTGTTCAGGATCGTACTGAAGAACTGTCCTGAGGACTTGGTTATACTTACTCGGCGGTCGCTTGCGTTCGCGCTTGACTCCAGTTACAAACTGCGCTATGACATCAACGAAATCGATAATGCAGTCAAAGCCTACTCTGATGTAGTCGACACATTGCAACATCAGCCAGCAGAATACCTCTATAATTGCGCGGGGTATTCTGGAGCCTTGTATGCCCGGTTCTGTCACAAGGGCGACCTCGGTGACCTCCACGATGCAGTCAGGTACCTCAACATCGTTATCACCCGATGCCCACCCACCCATCAACATTACCTTTCTCTGTTGGCTTCCCATGTCAATCTCCTCATTGTTTCTTCAGAGCAAAAAGTGTCAACTGAGGATATCGACGAAGCAATAGAATATGTACGCAATGGCCTGCGCATCGCTCCTGCAGACCACCCTCGATCCGAATTGTTCGGTACTCTTGGCTATTGTCTGGTCACCCGCTTCGTCCGTTTTGGTGATGTCAGAGATCTTGAGAGCGCGGTGGAGAACTGCTATACTGCCTTGTCCTCGCAATCGTCTCTCGACCCCGCTGTTCAGGCAGTCAATATGAATCGCATCGCCTTTGCCCTTTATACGCGCTATCAACTCCAGGGCGATAAAATGGACTGTGCTCGTGCCAAGACCTACTTTCGAGAAGCGCTGGAACTGTGTCCTCCAGGTCATTTTAATCGCATACAGATCCTCAACAACTTTGGTCGTATGCTGGGCAAGTTGGGGGACCTACATTCCGACCCATCCAATGTCGACCTTTCCATCAGATATTTCTATGAGGCGCTTGACCTTTGCTATGCATCTGCCCGGACCATCATCCTTGCTAATCTGGCAATCGTTCTTATCTATCGCTACAGGCAGCTCGGAGACCTGTCGGACGTCCATGTCGCATTTGCTGTCACCAAGACATCTCTGGAATTGCAGTCAGAGAACCACCCAGTTCGGGGAGTGGCCTTCCTATTCCAAGCAAAGGCAGTCATCGCCATGTTCCCGCTAAAGCCCACCCTCCTCGACACCGAGATCGCATTGGACATTCTCCATGGCGCTCAGGATGCACTTTCCACCGGACACCCGCTGCTCATCGAAACATACAGGGAACTCTCCCATGTCTATTCCCTTCGGTATTCTATCACAAAGAGCCAGGCCGATTTGGAGGACAGCTTTAAATTCATTACATCGGCGGTACGGTATTCCAACGGTGGGTCGCAGACCAGATTCGAGGCTGCTACGCTATGGGTCGAAAGAGCAGAAAGATTCGATCATTCGTCTTTGCTCGATGCATACAAATCGGCCATACACATTCTCGATCTACATCTCGTCCTCAAACCCTCTCTCGACCTTCGGCATAATATCATCAAGACCCAAGCCTTGTCGATCTGTGCGGACGCGACCTCTTGCGCACTCAGACGGCACGACGTTGTCGGCGCCGTCGAGCTTTTCGAGCACGGCCGAGGTCTGTTCTGGACTTTTATTGCGCGTTTGCGAACCCCGCTTGACAAACTACGAGCGAGTGGGCCTATTGGACATGATCTGGCCACTGAATTCGAGAGCCTCAGTCGTCGGCTGGAGATGCCAATGACGCTAGGTGACGATGGAGAGAACGGAGAGAGGTTCAGACGTGTTCAGAGAGATTGGAATGCGGTGGTGGACAAGATACGCGCCGTCGACGGATTCTCCACGTTCTTGCTTCCGCCTTCGTACGAGGATCTCCAGGTCGCGGCCGCCGAAGGGCCCGTGATCATCCTGAATGCGAGTCGACATTCGTGTGATGCTGTCATCGTTCTCGCACATGCAGAACCGGTTCACGTCGCGTTCGAAGAGGGCACGTATTCCGACATCGTTAACATGTCGTCCGAGTTCCAGTCCATCCAACGCATCCTATATCAATGCTCTGTCGAGGAGAGGAAGGAGCAGGAGAAGATGTTGTCCATATTATTGCGTCGTCTGTGGGATGTCGTCGTTGGCGCAGTTGTTCGCGCTCTCGACCCGCTGGTCCCAAGGAATTCACGAATTTGGTGGTGCCCAACTGGCCCCTTTACGTCACTCCCGATCCACGCTGCCCATCCATATCGCAAAGGAGAGCGCGGCCTGTCAGACATTTACGTGTCCTCATACACCCCAACGCTTTCCGCTCTCATCCGGAGCCGGCAAAAGCGAGATGCGCCAGCGGGTGCGCCCAGTTTTGTATCCATCGGACAACCCAACTCGGCGGGCTACAACCAGCTTCTCTCCGTCCGCCCAGAACTCGACCTGGTCCGCCAATGCTTGCCTGGTACGGTCCAGTTCACCGAGCTCGTCGACGACGCGGCGACGCGAGACGCAGCGCTCACGGCGCTGAGCACACACACGTACGCCCACCTCGCCTGCCACGGTCAACAAGCCCTCGGACGGCCGTTTGACTCCCATTTCGCGATGCACGACGGGCGCTTGACCTTGCTCGACATCGTGCACAGCGACGCCGGACGGACGGCCGACTTTGCGTTCCTCTCGGCGTGCAAGACCGCGACGGGGGACGCGGAGGCCCCAGACGAGGTCATCCATCTGGCTGCGGCGCTCCAGTTTGCGGGGGTGAGCAATGTGGTCGGGACGATGTGGAAGGTGGACGATCAGGTGGTGGTGTACACGGTCGAGGCGTTTTATCGGGCGATGGTGCGCGAGGATGGGGTGTTTGATCTGACGCGAGCGGCGAGAGCGTTGAGGGCAGCGACGCGGACGACAAGGGATCGGGTGCCATTGGACCAGCGGATCGTGTTTATACATATTGGTGTGTGAATTGTCAGATGTGGTGGGCCTGTTTTTCTGTACTATAACGGATGCTGATGCATGTGTCTAGTGCGTCGACGGGTTAATGTCTTTGTGAAGATGGATGTCTACCAAGGACGGTTGGTCGCGATCGATTCTCGTGCGCCTGACTTCGCGTTCGTCGACTAAGGGCCGCGATCGCTAGTGCACCTCGAGGGAGACCTCAACAAGCCTGGGCAATTCGATAATTACAGCGCCTAGTACTGTACAACAAACGGACACAACGCATTGGCGGGTATACACGAGGACCAACAGTCAATCCAGCGCTACGTGTGCCGCCTGCAGCACCACCATCGCACTCCCCAATCCACCCATGGCCACTGTCATCGCCGTGCCAACGTCCCCTATCGTCTTGCGCATTCCCTCAAGTACGACAGGACCGAAACCAGACCGGGACGTCTCCAGCACACGCCCCATCTCGCCGTGGTGGCTCTCCTTGGCGAGCCACCGAGACCGGCCAGTGACGATGAGCAGGCGTGATGACGTTTCCTGCAGAGCACGCGCGTGGCCGATAGCAGCATGGACTGGCACAGCCGTGTGGGAATCTGAAAACTGGATGCGCGCGAGCGCCTGGCGAAGACCCCGCACGCTGGCGGCGTCTGATTTGGTGTCCGACCGGGTGTCCGACGGGGACGCGAGGCAGGCATATTTCGACCACGCAATGTCGTCTGCAGATTCCGATTGGAGGCGCATCGGTGTCGTCGGTTGGCCGTATATCGTGTCTTGAAATCCAAATGGCTGTGAGGAAACGTGGGTTAGGATTGCCTGGCGAGATGATGAACTCTTGCGCGTACCGACATCGCCGATAGCCCCTCTGTGCGCAGCCTGAGGCCCCCAGGGCTGTCTAATTTGTTCTCGAGATGCGCCATCGGCGGTCGTACCAGGCATTCCTCCCGCAGACTGATTCTTTCAACTGCTACACCCTCCTGTTTCACCATCCTTACCACTGTCGCTGTGACCCTTGAATTCAAACACAGCTGTACTACGAACTCGAGCGCCAGTCGGTCATCCGGTCCACCAAAGAATGGGAAAAAGACATGGACAGAGCCTCCGAGACGGACGCCAGATCGGTCGCTGGTGTCGATGAACAAGGCGACATCCGTCTTGCTCTGCGAAAACACGCCCCGCACGAACTGGGAATGAACTGCAGACGGGAACTTGTCCATCTTTGCTACCGAGACGTTGCTAAACAAGACGT
>JBBPTN010000326.1:4755-21883 GCA_038094075.1 Xerocomus spinulosus | reverse complement strand
TGATGTGGCTTTGGTCTCATATGCTAGGCTGGTCTAGACATTTATTCCAGCGCCAACATCCGCACGAGTCGTACGCGTCGCCCAATGTGTTCGCGGCCAATGGGTGCTTGCACTTTGCGGGCAAGGCCGTGAGCATGCGTCATGGGTGAGTGGTACGAGATCGAGGTCACACAGACTGTCTTGGTTAGTGGGTTGTTGGCACGCTCGACTGCGCCTGGAAGGCTGTTTACGAGTATCTGAAGCTCACCGGGCAGGACAACAAGCTTGAGGAGTTCTTGAAACTTTGGGGCGCCAACACGGAATGGACGACTGGCTCAACGCTCTTGCACAAGGGACCGGATCACGATTTCAACCTTGTGTAGCCGGGTCGCACCCATGCTCCCGACGCTCTCCGTGTCCCACACGTGCGTGTCGTACGAACCTGTCACAAGCCGCTGTCCGTCGTGTGAAAAGGTGACGGCGCGGACAGACGGTGTTGGCGGACGAGACGGGGCAGCTCTGTCCCCGTCTCGAGATCCCAGAGGCGCACGGTGGTGTCCTTGGACGCCGAGGCGAGACGCGTACCACAGGGTGAGACGGCGATGGCATAAATGTCGCTCTGGTGGCCGAGAAAGACCAATGGGGAATGTTGTAATGCGGCGCGGGGGTTGTAGAGTAACGCGCCGTGGTGTGAGTCCCAGACGCGGATGGTGCGGTCGTCGGAACCAGATATGATCCTGTCCCCGTCGGGCGTGTATGCGAGGAAGTGACGCCGCCGCCCCGATTGATGACGGGTGACATGGCCTCTTTGCCAGCTGCGGCGTCCCAGACACGGATGGACCTGCCCCGGGAGCCAGACACAAAACGCATCTCCGTGGGCGAGAACGCGAGGGCGAGAATCGTTTTCTGGTGTCCTTGGAGAGGCGTGTGCAACATCGAGCCATCTTTTACGTTCCATAAAACGATCGTCTGGTCTTTGGACGCTGACACGAGTAGACGCCCGTCGTTGGAGTGGAGAATGCAAGACCACACAGGCCCGCTATGCTGATTCAATGGCCCAACTGCTTGCTCTCCGGACAACGCGTCCCACAGCTTCACCGTTCCTTTCATCGATCCAGACGCGATATATTGGCTGTCTGGAGAGAACACGATTGTCGTCAGGTCGGACCTGCCCGCCTGCAAAGGCTTGGTAACGAGTTCGCCAGATGTCGGATTTTAAACAGAGATGCACCGTGTATTCGTGGACGCAATGTACCGACCATCAGGTGAACAGGTGATCGCAGCCATGTTCCTCCCTGGCTGACCGAATTCGATAAGGAGAGGCGACCATTGCTCACGGAACCCGCCCGCGACAATGGGGGATCTCTGGGTCGTCCTTGAACGTCTGAAATATCGTTGTTGCCGTCGGAGTGAACGGGAGAGCACTCTGGTAGACGAAAAGAGGATGCTGCTCGTACACATGGGTGTAGGCTTTACAAAACCGGACAGCGTCCTTTGCGAATGCACACAGAGCATCGTGATCGGCGCAATAAAGCTAGTCAATCAACAATTAGAGAACGTGCATGTACAAGAGGGCAGCAGACACTTACATCGATCTATTCTTTCAGACATATCGTCAGCCCGATCGTCTGTCTTGCCTTTTTTTTTTATCACGGCCATTACCTGGATCCAATGAAGCAAGGGAAAACGCAAAAAGCTGTAAATCTCTTCCGCCACCGCGCCTCCGTCCTGCACCACGGATTTGCACATGTGATCGACCCAGTGTTGAACAGGGTATACAATGACTTCCGGAAGGTCTACATTCCAAGCCGAGGTGGACAGCGTCAAACTACCCATGTTCTTCTTCGGGATCTTCCCCAGTCGAGCCATGCAAAGTCTCGTAACGTGTAGCTGACGTGCAGGATGATCGATGAACCACGCATCCGACACACTTCTCCGCTTCTCCGTGATAAAGTCTGCAAAACTAGGATGCATCACACATATAGGCTCGTCCTCTGCCCATTGTAGCACGGTCCCCAGATGCCTGATCGTGTGAAGACAAGGCCGCCGTCTCGCAGTCCCCGTTTGAGCATTCAAGAAGTCGATCGTATGTGCTGTGAAAGGGTTCTCCGCGATGATGACGAGCCCCACGATGTCACGAAAGTCGGTGGTGAATGCATCATCGTCCCATTTGCTGGCAGACTCGCCGAGGGCAGTGATATACATGCCATCCAACACCGCCTCCGCCTCCGCATAGAGGGCAGACTGTACGAGCTGCGACAGCCTTTCTTCTGAATTCTGTCCCTTTTCGATATACCGACAGGCGGTGTACGCCCAGATGAATAACCCAGAGGCGCGTAGTGCGAGGGCATCGATGCGCATCTTACCAGGCCAATCCGAGGGGAGATCTAACCACTCGTTTTGCAACCGGATGCAGACCATTTTGTGGTGAATGTACGCTTGACCGTCCTTTTTGTTGACCGGCGGCTGGATGTCGATTTCGCGAACGAGGATGTGTGAACGGCTGAACGCGCTACGGAAGTCGTTCTCTGCACGACTCGTAATAAAGATGCGAACGGTTGGCGGTAGCCGTAGACTTTCGGATGCAATGACCCTGAGGAGCTCCTCACGCGCACCAGACTGTCCGCATTCATCCAGCGCATCGATGATGACAAGAATGGGTCCTTCCCTGAGATGATCCTGAAGGCTGGTGAAGGGCTCGACGAGGAGCTTTTGAAATCGCCAGAGAAGTGATGCTTGTTTGATACTCGGTATTTCTTCAACGACCTTGGCAATAGCACTACCGATCCGGTGGTCAAACTCGCCAAGCTGGTATGCCAACGTGCGGATGAGTAGTGCAGGGTCGTTTCGTGCGACCATACCTCGCGTGAAAAATACAAACGCGCCAAGACGACGGAGCTCTCGGAAGATGTTGGCTACGGACGTCGTGATCGTACTCTTGCTCGAGCCGGGAAAACCGTGTAGCAGTACACATTACTCTTGACAGAGGGCATAACAACCCATGAGAAAATGTCCGCAAGGATGTCCATACGGGTATTAGGGAGACACTCAGACCGAGCCGTATCATCCATGTCCGCAGCTCCGAGTTTCGGCACGTTTGTGCATTGACTGGGTACGTTAGTAATGGTGGTTCAAGGTTTTTCGGACCCACCTAACGCAGTTTATTTGACATTCTCGTCTAGGCGGAAACAAGCGAGGGCAGTTTGTATTGAAGTACCAGTCTCTAATGATTGCTTGAGTGCGGTAAAGCTCTGCATGACAGCGCTGATTTGACGATCCATCCTTGTGCTAAACACCAGTCGTTCTATGAGGTGCTGTGTCAGAGTTTAAATAAGCTAAGCAAAGGAGAGACAAACCTCCAAAACCATGGCCACTACACTCTCGGAGAAACAATATACATTCAACCGTTTGTGATAAAAGGGTGCGAATCGTTGTTTCGAGAGCAGGTATCTTTTCCGGAAAAGACTTGATATCGTCGACAAACGAGTACGAGTCCCTCATTAGCCCGCTGAGGTCTTCCAACCTCCCATACCGTTCCACTTGACCTTTGATGATCTGAGAGTGACGTCAGAAAGCACCAATGGCGTCGAGCACACAACCAGTACCGTGTAAAAAGCGGTCACAACCTTCCAGGCCACATTTGCTTGTGGAGATAGCTGTGGGCAGCATGGTCAATGTATGCATCACTCACCGACAAGATGGCCATACTTGCGCTATGGCATCCGCCGCCGCCATAAATGTTTCTAATTTTGCTACGATATCCGCGATACAGCTCTCTATGCTGTCGACGGGATATTCTTCTATGATCTCTTGAAGGTCCCCCGTTCTGTGTACCCGAATGAGGAGTTGCCAATGACCGGTCTTTCCATAATCACTTTCAACGTATGGTCGAAGGTTTATCGAAAGGTCTTGGTCGCCCTCTGTTCATCGCCTTCATTCGTAACAGACATCGCATCCTAAAACTCGACATTGTCCACTAGCAGACGGTGGTAAATGACAGGTGTGAGTCATTTGAGCTAGGGAACATGTCCTTCCTGTGTGGTGGTGGCGGTTCAAGGACAATGGCGAGTGATTAAACGCTTTGTCTGGTAATTGGACGAGTGTGCAAAGTGTAGTTCACAAGTCCAAGTTGCGCCTTCCCACGCATCACACTTTGATCTTGCTCACCGTCACGGCTGTCATGGCCAAAAAGTTGTCTCCTCAGGCTCAAAAACTACGCACGATTATCGTCACCGTTCCAATTATCGGTGCAACTGCATGTGCGTTGTTGAGACAACATTCACAACAGGAGTGAAGCATCTAACCACCACGTCAATGCGGACTTGTGACAGACGTCTTGTATGAACGGCTGGTGCATGGAAAACCACAGAGGACTCTACCACCGCGCCAGAATGCTGAACCTTCCAGGCAGTACGAGAATGCATCGGACCAAGCAACGGAAAAAGTCGGGACGCGTAGTGACTCATGAATTGGATGGTCTATGATTTGTGAAAAAGACGAGGACATCTCTAAGTAGCATGTACTCGCATGAATGGCGACGGCTCTCCAAGAGTCTTCGAGGTCTATTTGGATTCCTGTGGTTGTGTTACGATGCGAGTGCCAGGTACACGTGCGGGATTGAATGAGCGGTCGCAGTCGGCGTAAGCAGCACCCATGCCGAAGCCAGAAGAGAGTGCTATGGGCCAACTACGTCCTGTGCGACATGTATGAACGAAACATATCGCAGGAGCAGGAGAACGCACTTCGGAAGAGAATGACAGAGGCAACGACGCCAACACCAAAGCCTACACCACTGGGACAGAGTCAGTAAACAACCCTGGAGAGATAGGTATGGGCACACGTTTTGACGAGTAGATCAGCCACTAGGAAGTGTACTAAGTATCTCGTAAATGGACAATACAATAATTAGACGTACAACACCGGTCATACTGTCGTGAACGGTGGTCAGCAAATTTCTGTATTGTCCGTGGACTGGCTTGCCTTTTGACTGACGATATTCTCGCTCGAGGTTGGTTGAGACATGAGAAACAAATACGAATCAACAAGCTAGTCCTGTATCGTAGTAGTATGCGCAGTACTCTTGTCCTTTTGCCATCATCATGTCCTCCCTCCAGTCCCCGATGGTTGCGATACCCAAAAAGACCACTGAAGAGGTTGACTGGACGACGCCAATCCGTAACCTGATCGCAAGGTCGTACGGGGAGAACCCAGATACATATGCACAAGAATGTCAGGCCCTCCAGCGGTGCAGACAGGACGCAGTAAAGGGCGCAGGAAGCGACATTACAGGTCCGCTTGTTATGTCTGTTCTCGCTACCCATCGTTCACCTGGTACACAGGTCGCGATCTCCTCTACAAGTACTTTGGCCAACTCGAACTCCTCGAGCTCCGCTTCTCAGAGATCCGTGTCAATTTCTCCTGGCACGATGCGTTCACCAACAAGGTCACCACGCAAACTTCCATTGCCTTTGAGAAGGCCTCTATCCTCTTCCAGATCGCTGCCACCCACTCCGCCATCGCCGCATCTCAGAATAGGTCAGATCCAGAGGGTTTGAAGCTCGCGTTCCATTACTTCCGTACCTGTGCTGGCATGCTCACGTATATAAACGAGAACTTTCTACACGCTCCGTCGACGGATCTCAGTCGCGAAGTGATCAAGTTCTTGGTAGGGCTCATCCTTGCCCAAGCCACAGAGGTCTTTCTCGAGAAATGTCTCGAAGAGAAGAAAGCAAATGCACTCGTTGCAAAGATTGCATCTCAAGCGGCGTCCATGTATAGCTCCCTTTCGGAGGAAGTCAAAGATTTTATGGGAAAGGGTGTCTTTGATCGAAATTGGGTGACACTTGTACAGGTAGATCTCTGATCCACGTAGTCCGGTTATCCATCTCAATCCTATTTCAGATCAAGTCCAAGTTATTTGGTTCGCTCGCTCAATTCTATCGTGCTCAAGTGGACATCAAAGCAGGCAACCATGGCGATTCCCTCGTGCGATTTACGCTCGCGGAGACGCTCGCCAAAGAAAGTCACCGTTCCGCACAATCATTCTCTGCCCTCTGGTCACATGTCTCTCCAACGTTACCAGCCGACGCAGGGACATCCATTCTCGACCGCACGAAATCTCATCTTCAAGTCTGCACTGACCGAAAGAACGAAGCTCAACGAGACAATGATCTCATTTACAACGCTGTCCTGTCTTCTCCAGACTCGCTGCCCAACATTGACAAGGCATCAGTGGCGACACCTATAACGATTCAAGAAGTTTATAGTGCACCCGAAGTACAAAAGGTCATCGGACAGGACATCTTCATCAAACTCATCCCCTTGAGTGTACACGAGAGTGCGAGCGTATACTCCGAGGAGAAAGCAAAGTTGGTTCGCAAAGAGGTGGAGGAAGCGGAGAGCGCAGAGGTTGAAATGCGCAGTGCATTGGAAGCCATTGGGGTACAGGAAGGTCTTGGACGGTTTAAAGCAATGGCCGAGGGAGAGATCGGTGCTGCTGACGAGATTCCGCTGGAGGTACAGCGTTGGAAGGAAGACATCGCGGTCATGGAAGACCAGGAGAGTGTCGACGCGCTTGTGCGCGAGTTGACCCGTCTAAAGGGTACTGTGAAATCTGAACTCGGGTCCATCTCACGCGATTTGGACATCGAATCCCGCGAATGCGAGACGATGAGAGTCAAGTACGATCATTTATGGACGCAAGAGCCATCTGCTTCGCTAAACAAGTCTCTGAGGCAAGATCTAAAGTCTCACCTGAGTGCCCTTGACGCAGCCGCTGCCTCTGACAGTCAAGTTTCTGCGATTTGGGACACCGTCAAAGGTGACATAGCGCTCGTACTCTCATCCGATCTGGTGGAGCTCTTCCGTGCGAGCGTACAACATAGTGACGGTGGTGGAGAGAGCCTACTGGACTTGGACGTTGGTTCAGAAACTCGCGATGAGCAAGAGCGCGAGCAAATTGGACAATATACAACAGAGATTGAAGAGCGTCTGGGAAGAATAAAAAAGATTGCGTACGAACGAAACGAGGTCCTTAGAGACCTCAAGGATAAGGTAACTTTACTCTGATGCATCACAAGTTGCCACTCACGATGTTCAGATCCAAACAGACGATGTTTCACATCTTCTCCTTTTAAACCGCCGTAATAGTGGTGTTGAGCCTGCTTTGTTCGCTGCTGAGCTTGAGAAGTTTAGACCATATCAGCAGCGGCTGGCTGCAACTGTACACCACCAGCAGATCACTTTGCAAGAGATCCAGAGTTTGTGGAAGAGTCTACGAGACATTGCAGGCCGTGGACCTGGCGCAAAGAAATGGGATGAACGAGAGAAACGGAAGAAAGATGTCGTTCGACGTATCTCGCGTTCGCGCGATGGCTATATGGAAGTTCGGGATGGATTGACGTTGGTCTATTTACTTCGTTTCGTTCGAACTCACCCGCTCACGGATAATTTCTGTCCACAGTAAAGGACTGCAGTTCTATAACCAGCTCGGAGAATTGAGCACAGCGCTCTCCCGCAATGTGAAAACATTTGTTTCGGGAAGACGTTCGGAGCGAGAGAAGCTCGTGGGGCAAGCAGAGGTGCAACAACGGCTATCCGCTGTGAGACCTCCCGTTCCACCAGTCGACATTAAGCCACCAGTTCCACCGCCACCTCGTTCTCCGCCCTCCATCGAGGCATCATTTGCGTCAATGAATTTGCAGAGAGGGACGAGCCCACCAACGAAACCTCTCCACAGGACATCATACATGAGCCCCGTTGCTCCATCTCCGCCTCAACGCCCTGCTTCTTATATCCCTCCGCTTCCACCACAAGCCCCGCGCAGCTCGTATCCGGCCCCAGGCGCGCCATCAGATCCATATGCCAGCCTTGGGATGCTTGGCTCATCACAATATACTTCCTCACCTCCACTTCCATCCGTACCTCCAAAACAACCGTCACTCCTACCATCACCGCCGCCACCGCCACCTTCCCGTCAATACACATCGCTGGGATATCCAAGCGGCACGGTGTTTCCACCACCCCCACTTCCTACACAATACTCCTCTCCTCCCCTCCCAAGTTCTGTTCCCAAACCACCAACCCAGTACCAGACAATGCCACCACCCCCACAAGGCTATAATCCACAGTATTATCAAGGTTATGGACGTTGAGGATGCAGGCTTTCCCCGCAGATGTACAGTACGATAAAGCAAAGAGACGGACTCTTGGAAAATGTCACTGTATTTAGACACATCGCGACGGTTGAGTTAAAAGGTCAATCTAGACGAGCAGGGCCATCGCGTGTCCTCGTCGACGAGACTCACGGCGCCCCTCCGTACAGCACTTTTCTCGTCCACTCCGACGCACGTCGTTCCCACCCTGCGACGGTCGAAAACGTGTCGGCGACATGCGTATTCCACTGAGACTGTAGCATCGTTGTAAAAGGACGCTGGACGATCCTCGCGGACGCAGCGAGCGGACCTGGGAGTGTGGCAGACGCATCTCCGAGTCGCTCAGAAAGCGCATGGAGACTGTCCGTACACAGCGGTGGCGATGGTGCGTTAGTCCGACTAGAGGTCAGTGTCTTGTGAGGATGCAGACGCACTCGCTGCGGTGTTGCGTGGTCCTGAAAGTGGATGGAGTCTGAACTGTCAGGCTCTGGTCACTGGTTGGATACGTACCTCGTTTGTATCAAGTTTGAAAATCCATAGTATACCTGCGGGTGACCAGTAAGGCCATACGGGTTCGAGCGAGTAGACGCTTACCCCTCCTGTTGCAACCGCACCAGCTAGGGAGCCTATTAGGAACGACATTGAAATGAGATGAGCGAGCCTTGCTAATTACAACAAGTGTCTTCCCACAAATACGATTACGAAGGAAATAAATTACTACTACGACTACAGGGTACAACCAATGCGAAAAGTCAGATCGAAAAACAAACGTTATCACCCGGTGTAGAGCTTTACCATCGCGTTTTCTAGACAGGTGATCACGTCAGAATTTAACGACTTGCAGACTTGCCACACGTCCGAGATCAAGGATTGACTCAAGACCACTTCAGTGCCTCTGGCAGGTCCCTCCAGCGGAATGGCACGATCACCCACTTGGTTTGGATGAACAGGGGTCAAGTAGTTGATGGGTACTTCCTCGATGGTACCCGCGCGACCAGAATCAATAAACTTAATGGTGATGAGCGTATCTCCGGGAGTTCGGAAGACGTTGGTCACGAAGCCTTTAGCACCATTGAGTTCTCCACCCTGCCAGCCACCTAAGGTACCGGTGATTTCCATCAGCACTTTTTTGTCTTTGAAGACTGGTTCCAACAGCCAGTTGGGAGCTGAAAATAGCTGGGTTACACGTCATTCCTTGATTGATGAAAACGGTCTCTTACTCGAATCTTCCTCGTCTGTAGCCAGAACCCCTGGCGTCGGAGCCGAGTGCACAAAACTTCCCGATCCCATGGTGCGCGGCGTTGACGCGCTTGGATACGATGCAGCTGGGGTCGGGGCAGCAAATGGTGTCGGTGCGGCTGCTGGTGTCGGTGCGGACTTTGACCAAACAAATGAGCTGGAGTAGATGCCCGCGACTCGGTAGTACTTACCCATCCAGCGTAGCTCGCGTCAGCTGGTCGTACAGGCGATGCATTTCCCCATCCGCTGTTGTCACCCGAACCACTCCCCCATCCCCCACCCCCACCCCCGCCCCAGCCCGGACGTGGCGTTCTGCCACCATCGTTATTCCAACCGGACGAATCGTTATTAGTGTATGGGTTGGGAGTCCGTGAAGAGGCACTCCACGCGGGGGTTTTACTACCTTCCTGGTACGGATTAGGTGTCCGTGAGGAGGCGTTCCAAGCTGGTGTTTTGCCACCGTCCTGGTACGGGTTAGGCGTGCGTGAGGAGGCATTCCAAGCGGGTGTCTTGCCGCCGTCACCAGCAAATGGATTCGGCGTTCTAGCGGAGGCATTCCACGCAGGGGTTCTTCCATCACCATTCGCGTACGGATTTGGTGTACGACCGCCTCCCAACCCAGGTGTGCGGCCTCCGGTCGCTTGTGCAAAGGGATTTGGTGTTCGTGCTGGCGCCCCTGGGGCCTTGAAACCACCCTGTCCAATACCCGGGTTGTAAGGTTTGTTAAGAGGAAGGAGAGTCCCGTCGGGCCTAAGTCAAAAGTGCTGAGGACTACAGTAGCAAGGTATTAGCACAACTTACAATTTCCGATGGAGCTTTTGTTTGTCGATGGTGATGACCTTGTTCCCAGTATGTAGTTCCACACGTGCGAGGTTTCCGTTGGTATCTTTGATGATTCCGAGGTAGCCTTTTTGTGGACCCTTGATGACGGCAACGAGGGCACCAATGTCTCGATCTCGAGGACCGCGTGCCATAGCAGAGCCAACCATACCTCCTGTGGCTGCACCACCAGCCACGTGTGGGTTCATCTTACCGAGGTCCGTGCCCGGTTTGACAAGATTACCCTTTGGAGCTAGTGAAGCCAGTGACCGGGCACGAGTCACGAATACACCACCGTTCTCGGGAACATCACGGTTGTGCAAGAAAGCGAAAAAGGATTGGTGAATGTGAAGTACTCTCCCTTTACGAGTCTAGGAAATTCTCAGGAAAAATTAGGTGAACATTCAAATCAACGTACCTCCCCATCAACTTCTCGGACATTATCATTGACCCGAAGCTCGTGACCTTCCGAGTCGGTGGCGATTGCGCGATGAGAATCCCTGCGCATAGATATTTGATGAGGTTGGACAAGACGAACTTGACCATTCTGGTCTAGCACTCGGAACGAATCACGCTCGGTCTTGAAAATAACTCCCACAGTTTGAAGGCTAAAAATGTCGTTGGTTTCAAATTGTCGTCTGCAATGTGTGCACTCACTCCAATTGAACTAGATCATGCAGCTCATAGTTGCCAACAACATTGGTGCCCGACCCTACTTCAGCAGCCTCTCGAAGATCCTTTGAGAACACAGAAACCTATGTGAGAATGTCGAGGATATTGTGAGCGTAGAGCAACACCTCAAAGATAAAGAAATACCTCCTGCAACGACATGTCGGACAAAAATGTAACGACATTGTCAGAGACGGACACAACGAGACCCGTTTCGTCCGCGTTTTGACCGGTCATTACTTTGACGTGGTCACCTGGTTTAAATCGCTTGCGAACACTGCGAGCTGGGACGTCAACCTTTTGCCCGTCAATGTCCACGCCGACCACAGTGATCGTGACGACGTCCTGGCTAATCGAATCAACGACACCATGCACACCGGATTGTTCTCCTTCAAAGACTTCGACATGATCCCCAGGCTGAAGGACGGATATTGCTGCTTTTCTTGACGCTTCTGCTATGATAGAAAGGTCCACAGGGTTCTCTGTCTCTGCCCCGTCTTGCCCTCGGGTAAAGCGCGTAATTTCGTCCAGAGTAGGATTAACGTCATCCAGTTGTAGTGCTGAAAGTTTGAAGTCCTTTTCAATGAAGCCGTCCCTGTACGTGTCATTTTGGAAGACATAGACTTGATTCCGTTTGGAGACTTGTTTGCGGCCGTATACCTTGACTGCTTCCTCGAAGTTGAAGAACCGTTGCGGTGGTCGCATCGTAGAAATACCAGCGATAGCTTTCTTCCTTTTGCGCCCATCGACGCTCGCATCATCCCTCGGGTTCAGGTCGATACGAGGAATAAACTTGAGACCAACGTCTTCGCCGTTTTCAGTTATATCCACGACCTGTGCAAGGTCGCCCTGGTACTTTCCACGTTTGATACGAACCCAAGTTCCGGGAGTGACTGTTAAATCCTGCTTCTTTATTTGCAAAAGACTGGCCATTTCCTCGATGGGTACCAATGTAATGCCACGGCTAGGGTAGACACCGACGAGACCCTTGCACGCCTGAATAACCTGTTGGGAGCTACGGGCTTCCACATATATCATACCTGGCAAGGAGTCTCGTTCAAAGGCTGAAAATATGGAAAGGGGTTGTGCCGTATACTCGAGATCGATTGCCTTGCGCATAAGACTGTATACGATATCACGTTCTCGTCCAGGCTAAGAAAGTGTCAGAGGTTTTCAAAGTGCGATTGTAGGGCCATACCTTGACCCTGACTTGCCATAAATTTGCGTCATGCACTGAGGGCATTAGCAAACGTTGAGGAACTTCACTCATATCCCCCGAGTACCGTACTGCGGGACGTCCATAGCGCTCGTGGATGTTTTGGGCAATTTTTGCAAGGTCCTGGTCGTTTAGCTCTCTCTCTCTGCGATCGAGTCGAGCATTGACAGCGGCTCTTCGATTCACGTCTTCATCGTCTCCCTCTATCCCAGCGTCTGCAATGAACTCATCTACGAGTCATCAGAACTGTGGAAACGACGAGGCGAAGTCAAGACGGACCTCCACCGCCTTCTTCTTCCTCTTCTTCTTCCTCTTCTTCAGTATCTACTTCCGCCTCTACATCCAAGAACCGGTTGACTGGATTGCGTTTGTGACGGTGCTGTATTTCGTGTGAATGAACCAATAAACTATGTTGCAACGTGTTCGCACCTTTGTACGTTTTCTGTCGCGATGGTCGTCTTCGTCTTCGTCCTCATCTTCATCCTCGTCCTCATCCTCGTCCAATGGATCATAAATAGATCCACGAGCCTTTCCAGAGCGACGTTCTGACCTAGCTTGTTCTATTTCTTCCTCTTCGTCGTTCTCGGGCTGAATGGGATCGGAATCCTGGTGTTGCAGTGAATACTCGTCCTCCGCGTCCATTATGGTCGAAGGAGAGAATCCGTTTGGACACGCTGGTCTTGAAAGAGTGCATGTCACGTGATCCTGGGAATGCGCCTGATGACAAAGGCGGCGGTGAGGACTTGTTCTTCATCGGCGACAATATTGGCGAGGTCAACAGGGACGACGGCGACGACAAGGATGGGTGATGTCTCACAACGATTACAACGACGAAGACCGTGACAGTGACGACCGCAGGTGACGAGGGCAGCGCAACTGCATTCCCCTCAGCGACGATGACCATGGTCCTTGTGCATGTATGATTTTGGAGGTTGTGTAGTCCAGCTCTGATTAATGAGTATCGAAAGCTGCCATGATTGTCGAGTATTGCCATGAGTCATATGTATTGTCCGGTTCTTGTACATGGCCCACTTTCTCGAGATCCCACCCGAGTTGCTGCCGATAATTTTTGGCTTTGTACTCAACCCCGAACACATATTCACGCTCTGTCTTGTCAATAAGTCGTTCAATTTCTTTGCGACTCCTTTTCTGTACTGTCGGGTTTCCATCTTTGCGTGGCATAAAGATGCAAAGACCAAGGTTGGTCACTGATTTTCATGCTACATCACACGATAACTCTCTGTGCAGGTAGTCGCGCTCTTCCGGACGCTGTCTAAATGTCCTCATCTTGCCTTTCATGTAAAAAAGTTGGGCAAGTTACTGCTGAACAGTCGTGACCCCTTTCCAGTCTCTAATGACGCCTTGGCAGAGATCAAGGATTTCCCAAAGGCTCTACACATTGCTGATATACTACGAATCTGCACTCAAGGAATCAGAAACTGTGTTAACCTTCGGTCTTGTGTCTGGACCAGAGACGGATCCCTACACTCTGCGATACTCGAGTCTCTCTGCGACTGTCCACTGCTGCATGAACTGGAGATCAACGGGAATCTCAGCGAACATAACCTTGGTTCACTCACTCGGTTCTCCCATTTGACCAAAATTTCTTTGACTACGCCAAATGCTCGTGTTCTGCACATTCTCCCTGCCTGGACCTCAATCACAAGTGAGACACTTCGCAGCCTCACAATCCTATGCAACGTAAGTGACACTGCGTATGCACAAGTTGATTGTAAATCGTAGCCCGTTTGCAGCCGCCGACACATGTGACGGACACCTTTCTGTTGAAGCTGGCGCCGAACCTTCGAGGGCTAGAATATTTGTCCGTCATCGGATGTCCTAGAGTGACTGATGTGAGCATTGGGGCGATTGTTTCCACTAACAAGCAAGGGTTTATTGGAATCAACATTGAAGGTGTTTCTCAGGAATTCGTATGTGATCTGTGCATGTCGTACTCGACCTTCTTGTCTAAGATGTGTGTCTTGTAGGATATGTCTGCATTCAAAGCCACGTGTCTTCGCACAATGGCATTCAGACAGCTGAAATCGATCACTCTTACCGTCCACGAAGACATGGCTCTGACCGACTGGACCAACGATGTCGGAGAACTTTTATCATCCGCGCCACTAGAGTCCTTTACTATCTATTCTGTGAACTCGTCTAAATGGGCTTCCATATCAGATGAATTTTGGCAGGGAATTGTCGCGAACAATGGTCAACGACTCAAGAAGATCTCTGCCCATCGAATTCGCTTTAGTCTTGCAGCGTTAGGAATGATTTGCTCGCAATGCCCCTTGCTCGAGCAACTGTTCATAGTGATGGAACAGCAAAAACTAGTACGTTCTCTAGTGGTCATTACCCTACTCAAAATAATTGCATTTTTTGAGGACGATGCGGTCCACCTGTTTGCGCTAGCAAAGGGTCTAAAAGCGCTTCATGTCAACATCCTGGCGAGAGCGGGTGACCCCTTGGCCACCTCTCCCTCCGCAATGATGAGCAAGGCAGTCTCGATCGTATCTGTTTGTTCCTCTACACTTGTTCTTATTGGATGCAACATGCGGGTGTGGCAGGTGAGAGAGTCAGTGCTATTTAGAGTCATTGATGACAGGTTTTCAAGGTCAAGAGGAATGTTTACCTGGATGAGAATGGCGAGAAATATGCTGTGCCAAGCCTAGCACCACAGGAGAACCCGGACGTTCCTGAACAATTTCTTGTTGTTCGGGCGTGAGTGTCAAGTTGTGGAGGCATCGTGTTGTCCATGTTTTATTCGCATGTAAATTCCAGACGAAACCTGTGTTGTTGGAGTGTCACCTAGCATTAGATTGGCCAAACACGTGTAGCTGGGCTACAATGGTATTTGGCTACATCCCTCTTCGACCTCGACCATGGAATCAACGAGCACCGTAGCGACGAGCACTTGTACGATACGAACACTTCAACCACGACAAGAAAGCAGTAGCATCTCACAGCCGTCGTCGCCCAGGTCGAGCACACTTCCTTCGCCCCCCGACAGCCCATCAGAGTCCATATCTTCTCTGCCGTCTGTTGGATCCTCCTTCTTTTTCTCCTCTGCTGCCGCTAGCCCTCCACATTCACATCCTCAGTCCGACCATGCCAGGGAATCCACACAGGGGCTCATCATTCCGTCTCTGATCCTCCCAGAAGCCCTTCCACGACCGACACAGTACGGAAAGACCGTTGGGGTTATCCGTTTACTCGTGATCGGGGATGCTGCTGGGGACCATACGCTCGTGTCTAGCCTGCTGTTGGATGATAACGAGGACATTGTGGATACCGGTGGGTGGGAAGCAACCAGTGATGGCTTTGTGCTACGGGCCTCCACGGACTGGATCGAACACAAGGACGCTCATGGACTCGAGAAATTCGAGCCATCACGGAATGTTGAACTAGTTGCCCGTCACTTTGTGCGTACGCCCATATCTCTCTGAATTCGTTCTAAAGGACAGATTGGCTCCAGTCACCGTCTATACTACCAGCCATCCATTCCCCGTTTCATTCTCTATTGGAAATAATCGACCCGCGTTGCCAACCGTCTGCCGCCCTTGCCAACCTGATTGCGTCACCTTGGACCCCGCTATACACCGCCCTTATGATCCTGACAGATTCAGGTGGGAGAGCTATCCATGTCCGCCTTCATGTATATCCGCTTAATCTGTTGACAGGACCTTCTAGCGCCGAAAATGAGCTCATCGACACGCTTGCACCCCATATTCCCGTTATCGTGTTTCGCCATGGCTTGGACCAGACCAGATTTCCCCCGCGGCCTCACATGTCTTCTTTTAGGCCCTCATCCCCATTTGCTCTCCGTAATGGCCTGTTCCGATCGCCGGAAACTCTTTCGTCTTTGCGCTACGAGGCGGTTGAACGGTTTCTGCGTTGGCGAGAAGTTGAACTCGCGGTAGAAAGCATTGATGAAAGTCATCGCGAAACGACACAGTATATTGCCGAAAAGGCAGAAGGTTGGGACAAGGCCAAGTGGGAGGCTGAATGGGAGGCGCGACTGTCCCAGGATGTCGCGACCCGTGCCCGAGAGAACACTGTCACAACTCGGCCTGATGTCATCAGCCCGCCCGCTTCCTGTGTCGACCCGCTACATCTCTCTGGCTTGCTATCGTTGTCCTTCTCTCTTTTCGAACCTGTCAGGGACCGTTTCCACAAGGGCATGTCAAGGGCCTGGGCCAAATTGTCTGACGGTGACGTGCGAATTGCATTGCTAGGTAGCTTTTGCATTGGGATTGGGATTGGCTTTTTATTTCGGTAGCTTGCTTCGACGTTGGCCGTGTTTCTTGGTATTATTTTCAGATCGCGTTATATCACATTTTCCTCACTGGATGGACTCATTGATGCCCAAGGCTAGTGTCCCGAGGGCATGTTGTCAACGTGGCTCAATGGTCTAGTCGCATGATACGTGCTTCGGGTGGCCCTCCCCCCACCACACAGGTGGTGAAGATGTACGTGACCCGGGTTCAATTCCCGGTTGAGCCCATTGATTTTCTACTCAACAGCTACTTGTTGCATCTTTTTTCATCTTTTTGATTTTCTCGGACGAGTGGAATTCTAATTGTTAGTTGAGTAGAATTAATAGGAGTACATGCTGTTGATGTCTATTTACCAAGTCCTTTTGAAACTAACATAACCAAACAAACAAGTACGATGTCATAGTGCTTGGAGTGCCAACTTCTCCATCGCCATGGTGCCACCGCGCAGTCTTGGTCCTACAGCTTTGTTACGGACGATGCAATTTCCAGTGGGTGCTTGAATTTGCTCGCGCCTGAGAGCTTGCGAAGCCATCCAATTCTCGATCGTAGCGAGGATATCCTGTGAGCCACTACGGTCAAACAACACGCGACTTTCTCACTTATCTAGTCACTTACAGTTATAACCTCTTTGGAAAGTGGGGTGTTATCCCAGAGATACTTTCCTGATTCTTTGTCTCTAGATGTGAGCGCGATTCTGAATTCCATCAGCGCCGAGAAGTAGCGGCTCTTGCACAACTTGTCATTCGCTTGAATCAACAGTGCGCGCATAGCAC
>JBBPTN010000325.1:8931-21909 GCA_038094075.1 Xerocomus spinulosus | reverse complement strand
ACATCTCAGATCCCCTTCCCTGCTCTCACAGATCAGAGTATCTGAGATCTTATCAAGCTACACTTCGATCTAATCAAGTGTAATACTCCTATACCAAACCTCTGCTAGTACAGAGTGAGTCTCATCGTTCTATTCTTTCCCTCTTCGCTGTCTGCGCACCTTGGAAGAGTGGCTGCACCCAGTATGCTTCCTGGGACGTTACATAGGCACCCTCTCTTCATGGTGGTGATGGTGCATGATCGCGCTCCCCTCACTGTCACTGTTGTCACCATCGCTGTGGTGATGGCATGCCATAGCACATCCTTCGCTGTCCTCATCGTAATGGTGGTGCGTGCATGCATTTGCACCCGTCTCGCCCTCCTCCGCGTCGTCTTCGTGTGATAGTGGTGGTGCACCGTTCGCACTCCCCTCGCCGTCTTCATTGTCACCGTCGCTGTGGTGATAGCGTGCTATTGCGTATCTCTCGCCCTCATCGCCGTCCTGGTGGTGGTGGTGGTGGTAGTGCGCTGCCACACTGTGTTGGCCTGGCGCGTTGTTGTGGGGCACATAGCCGTGTCCTCGCCGACCACACCACTGTTGTCGTAGTTGGGGGAGGCACATGCTGGTGATGTGTGGTCGCATGGCCTACATTGTTGCCGTCGTTGTTGGTGGTGGCGAAGCCGCTGTGTCGCTTGTCCTAGTGGGTGTGGTTGTGATTGTAGCGTCTGGGTGGTAGTAGTTGAGTGAAACCGAACAGGTCATGTGACCTATTCGTCTGAGATTTCACTAAGTCCCTCGGCATTAGGATAAGCAAGCTACACTTACCTAGCTTGATTTTGTAGTTACATATGTAGGCATCTGTGGCCCTGTAGTCGTGTCCAATATTGGCGCTGTGATCCGCTGTGGTCGCTCGCCAAGCCGCCGTGTCATTGTACACTGCTGTAATAGTGTACGACTATTGCCATAAATTACTGTACTACTGCTGTAATCTGCTGTAATCATGTAATGTGCTGTAATTTAGTAATAATTCTGTAACATTATGTGTTATAAATGATAACTTGCTAATGCCTTCTATATCATACTATACTACTTATGTGAATTATCGAGGTATGGGAAAGTAGAACATAAAGGGAAATGAAACTATCATATGATACAAAGGAATAATATGATTGGATGATGGCTCACCTGATGGAAGACAAAAGAATGCTATAGAAGAAAGAGTCCATGTTGGAACAAACTTTGACTAAGAGGAAAGATGTAAGCATCCGTGTTGGAATGGGTTTGAATGTAAGCAAGATTATCAATGTTAGGACAGTGGATATGTCCAATAAAGGAAGAAGAATAAGGTGGTAAAAAGACAAGCAAGAAATCATAACAGTGTCCCAATGTTGGGTCATTTTGAACAAATAGATTAATTGCCAGAGATATAAGACAAACAAGACCAAACACTTGCAGGATGAAAGATAGTACTTACTCTTGGCATTCTATCACCACTTAGATCATGTGAGTTGGTTACCATGGTACTAAGATATAACCATTCTAAAATGGCTTGTCATTGGGACACTTATTTGAGCATCATTCCATTTCTGGACTTTAAGTGTTTATTGTGTTCTTCTTTGGTCTTGATTACTTTCTCTAGTCTTCTAAGCATGCATTCTATCAGTATATATTACAGTAACTCCAAAAACTATTCCAATACCTAACCTTGATGCAGTGTGTGAAGCACACTGCAATGCCCTGTGGGAATTTCACTTAGATGTGGCTGAGCCAAACATGGTACAAACCCTTGGCTACAAATAGGACCCTGGATCATGTGATTTTGTTCACATGCAGTCAAGATATGGCCATTTTAAAACACTGATGTCATTAGAACAGTTTTTGGACTTTTAGTTCAGATAGTGAATTCATTCTCCAGAAAGGTGATACATGCTAATTTTCACAACATTTGCTGAGGAAAATGTGTAAAAATTATGTAACAGTATATATGTCACTTTATTTTCACTTTCTAATATTATTTAATACCTATTTTGTATTAATTAGAGTGTAATGCACTCTAGGCTTGAAATTCATTATTACACAACTTTTGATGTTCTAATAATGGTTCCATATGATCATAAACCCAATAATATTAAATACACAACTCGTTTAGACTATGAGAGCATACTAGATCTTATGTGATAAAGCCAATCTCAATTTACATCTACTCTATCATAGCAGCGCCATGAAGTCATCCTGTCCCTGCCTCCTGCATGAAACCACATGTTTCAACTCCTTTTTGTAAGACCAAAAAGTAAACAAAATCTCTAGCTAAAAGCAACAGATCAAACAGCAGTGAGTATACAATGCATTTTTGAAATATCTAATATTGCTCACTACATTCGTGCCTTTATGAGACACAATGATGTTGATTCTATTGTATGATATCATTCCATGAAATGCAAGAGTACATGTGTAACACTCGCCACAATGAACAATGAGGAATAATTTCAACCAATGACAGAAAGTGTATGGCATTTCGAAGCATGAACTGTACAAATATGCAGATAGTATAATGGGTCATAGTATGCCAGGTAGTCTGACACATTGTGCATACCTTCTTTTGGAGGGCAATCACTCTCATCTAAACAGTGAGTAATTCATGATGGCTGTTTGTTGGTAAACCTGCAACAAGTTTTAAGTCATACTGTCTTCCACTGAAAGAACACTTACATGTTCACAGATGGGGGTTACTAAGAGTGGTGGGTGACAAGGAAGAGGGAAGGCTGTTCAATGCAGGGTGAAACATGTATGTTTTATTATAGCTTTGGCATGGAGACAGCATGTAGTCGTAAGAAAAATCTGCACATTCTTTGGCAGAGAGCGGCACATATCTATTCGACAAACAACCCTCCTCCACTTCATGGGAGTCAGGGATTCTTCATTCTATTTGACCTTTGTGATTAGTTGCAACAATCTATGTTGTGATAAATAGTCCAATGGATCACATAATTCATATACAGTCATAAACAATTGACAGAATTGTATGCATAAGCTGGTAGCAACTAATATGTAACTTCTATTCTGTGATGGTATAGATTTAAAGAATGAGCTATTAAATGTCTTTGTAATTATTTTTAAGGCTGTTTTTGATCTGATTGAGTTGCAATGTTATATTATAAGTATATGGTTACTTTAGTTATAGTTATAGTATATAGTAGATGGGTATGAGTTCTATATACATTCCACCCTCTAAAGGAAATGAGGTAATTTTATTATTGATGTATGGGATTGATCCTTTATTTTTATAACTCTATATTAGTAGTATTATTTCATATGGTCTTGTAGATCATATTGATAATGAATTTGGATAGCTTGCAAGCCTTCTTCACTTATAGAAACTGATGAAAATAAGAAATCTACTGGATTATGATCTGAATAAGTTTGCCCATGTGAGATCTAGTGTGTTGTGATGGGACCATTATTAGAACATCAAAAGTTGTGTAGTAATGAATTTCAAGCCTAGAGTGCATTACACTCTAATTAATACAAAACAGGTATTAAATAATATTAGAAAGTGAAAATAAGGTGACATATATACTGTTACATAATTTTTACACATTTTCCTCAGCAAATGTTGTGAAAATTAGCATGTATCACCTTTCTGGAGAATGAATTCACTATCTGAACCAAAAGTCCAAAAACTGTTCCAATGACATCAGTGTTTTAAAATGGCCATATCTTGACTGCATGTGAACCAAATCACATGATCCAGGGTCCTATTTGTAGCCAAGGGTTTGTACCATGTTTGGCTCAGCCACATCTAAGTGAAATTCCCACAGGGCATTGCAGTGTGCTTCACACACTGCATCAAGATTAGATATTGGAATAGTTTTTGAAGTCACTGTATGTAGTGATCATAGGGTTTGGTTTAGGGTTCTAATTGTTTTGGCAATCAATAGCAACTCAAATAATAAAATTATCAATAACACTATGCACAATGCAGTCAATTTCCCAGAGGACACAAACTATCTAACTTTGAGTACATTATCCAATCACTGTAGTATTCAGTAATTCTCCACAAGACGTGCCACATAAGTTGACTCAGATTCCCCTTCTTTATGGTCAATGATTTCCTCTAGCATCTGTGTTATTGCATCCGTCAGTAAGCACATGAACAGAAACAAATGCAATACATTACCTTGTTGACATTCAAAAAATTGTCTACAAGCTCGGCACCAAGTAGGGCCTTGATAGTATCGTCGCCAGCCAGGCGACTTCTCGCCTCGTCGAGATTCAGGGGGAACCGCTTCGTGATACCGAGTTCTTCCCTCTCTGCGCCTGTCAATTCGCCAACAGGGAGCTCGCAATTCTTGACCCCGAGCGCAAGATTGTCTCGAACGCCGACTATACCAGATGCCAAGACACCCGCGATGGCCAGGTACGGACTGGACGTCCCATCAACAGGCCGGATCTCAAAGTTCCTCGAGGAAGGTGAGAACACCTTTGTGAGCCGAACGGGTGTCTCACGGTTCTCGACGCCCCAGCTGACCCATGTGCCTCCGGACCATATCCCGTCCAACATCCTCGCATAGGAGGCGGAAAGGGGAAGGGTGAGTGCGATCACAGACGGAAGGTGGTTCATGAGACCGGAAAGGAAGGCCGATTCGACCGGACTCAAGAGTTCAGGGATGGCAGATGTACCTGGTCTCTCTCCGCGAACAGAGACGTGCAAATGAGCACCAGTTCCGCCTAAACCCTCGCTGGATCAGAGCCGCGATCGGAGACGCATGATATCCAATTACTCACAACTATCAGAGGCCAGCCTCGGTGCGAATGTAGCCCTCAGACCATGCTTACTCGCAATGTTGTAGATAGTTTCGCGAGTATGGACCAACGCGTCTGCGGCCTCGAGCGGAGACATCGGTCCAGTGACAACTTCGTACTGGACAAACAATTTGAGCAGAAACGCGATGGCACAATGATGAACAAACCTGTCCCGGAGCGGCCTCTGCATGGTACATCTGAAGCTCGATGCCGTCATGTTGAATAGCGTCCGCAATTTCCTCGAGTACCTGGGCTTCAATCGTTCCCGTGGACAATGCAAGGGTGGTGCTCCATTGATAGTCGTTTACGGGGACGAGTGGGTTAACTGATTTGACAAGCGTAAACTCGCTTTCAAAGCCGACCAGAAACTGGATTCCGAGTTCTTCGGTAGCGTATCTGAGAATGATGTCAGCGATATTCGTCACCAAGCTGCGGCCGCCTAACTTCAGAAGACGCGATAACACCGTGCGGGGACAAGCTGGCACTTCAAACGATGGTCCGTTAGGACGTGGGACGGACACAAACTCTTGAAAGAAACCAAAGATGACAGCATGTCCAGGGGCATAGCTACAAGGACGGAAGGAAGAGACGTCGATGGCGTAGAGATATTCCCCGACAGGCTTGAGTCCAGGAGCGATCTGAAGGACTACTATCCCCAGGACCACAGTGGGCACCGTAACACCGGGCCGCTCGTTGTTGAAAAGCTTGAGGAAGTAGGACACCGGCAAGACCCGACAACGAACTTGATTGAGGAGATCTACCCACTGGATCCGAACATATCGGATACCACGCTCACGAAAGACGGTAGTAAAGTTTTCGAGCGATGGTTTGACGATGGTAGCAGTATTGAGACTCATCAGTTGGAAGGTTGAGAGGAATGGTAAGAGGCGAATAGGATAGCGAACCGAGTACTATTTAGCGTGTACAGGGTGAGTCACTGGGCCGTAATGCAGCCTCGTTGAGAAGACGTGGCAAGAAGCTATAATAGTATGTCTCCTTTCAATAGTTCTGCTTCTATTTCGCTTACGACCCACCCGTTCCAAGCCCGCCCAGTAATATTCCCCAAAGTCAGACCGCTTTTCTTGCATTTGGGTATTGATAAAGCGTGAAATCAAGGCAGGAAACGATGTAAGCCGTATAAGGTGTAGCATCCGTAGATGAGTGGAGATGATTGAGACAAACCATGATTTTGTTGATTCGTTTCAATGACCGGTCCATCAGCATTTTTCTATGACAACATGTGAGCCCGTTCCCAACTACTCCAATTTCTTGACTACCCATCAGGATGGTTGCTGATTTGCTGGTGTTTTACTCGATCCATCAGCAACCTCGGCGTGAAAGATTGTCATCCGCATCTCAAGTCTTGACAACGGATAGACAACTCGGACTGGCAACAAAATGATCCACAGGGAAAGTCCAACGTACTGGCCATCTCTCCTTGCTTTTCAACCCCATCCATGTTTGACCGAATCTCTCTCGCGCGACTGAATATATGCGCAGCCAACTACCTTTATCCCTTCTTTCGACGTCTCAGAAGGGTGGTGTCCTGTCGTAGTGTAACCTCACTCTGGCTTTTATGTCTCCTCTACATCGTCGCCGAGTATGCGTTTTCAGACTTTTACTTTATATTTCACAGAAATGTCTGGAAGCCTGCCTTTCCGCTGAGCTGGCGTCTGTTATTGGTGACACTGCTCATGGTACCTTTGATCGCATGTGTGCGTGTCCTATGGCTCTCCGTGTACCTCTTGATGCTTGTCTACGGCTGGTGGCGATCCAAGTCTCGCTCGTATCCGAGTTCGTCACAAGGATATACCATGTTGCCACGCAATGAAGTTCACTCACTGGAAGGAGCTGTTAGAGACGACGAAGTCCTTGATCCGACAGAAGGCGAATCATGTATCCGACGACAGCCGTTCCCACTCACCTGGTCTTTGCGGTTTTTCTTCTGGCTTGGACTCTTCTGTGTTAGCTACCAGCTCGCTTTCAAGTTTGATCATCCAGGGGACGTGCGATACCTGCCACTGATCGAACATGCCAACGCTCACCCAAGAAGAGAGGGATATGCCAACAATGGCGAGTGCAACCTGTCGAATTCATGTGCGTGTTCTCCACTGACTGGCCTGTAGAAAAAATCTTTTTTGCTGCCATGTTTTCCGGTCATCAACACGTGATACCCTACTGGTCCGACAGCGTCATTCAAGTAATTCATTATCTCGGACGAGACAACGTGTTTGTTTCCATTCTCGAGAGCGAAAGCAAGGATGAGTCATCGGCACTGCTCCAACAACTCGATGACCGGTTAGAGGCGATGAACGTACCCAGACGTATATTGACAGACGATATGGCGATCACGAAGCCGAATAATATGAGTGATCGAAAGCGGATCCATTACCTTGCTGCACTTCGGAACCGCGTTCTCGAACCGTTGGCGGAGATGGGAGGGTATGACAAGGTTGTGTTCTCGAATGACGTGTACGTTGAGCCAGAATCGATCATCGAACTCCTCAAGACGGCCGATGGTGAATATGACATGGCGTGCGCAATGGATTTTGATAATTTTGGGTGATTGTTTATATTCTTGCCATTCGATCTATTGACATGACCGTGTTTGTGCGTAGGTTGTACGACTTGTGGGTTTTACGTGACAAACGAGGACGACTCGCTAGTAGCATGTATGTGTTAATCTTTTTTCTCCTGCAAAAGAAAGAGAGACTTACCTCCATCAGATGGCCCTACTTTTTTGACCAAGAAGATTACGAGGCGATGAAGAATGAGACTGCAGTACCTGTGTTTACTTGTTGGAACGGCATCGTCGTGTTCGTTGCCGACCCCATACTTCCGATCCACCTACGATCCAACCGCACTCTGTCTACAGACTCACTCCCCTTGACACTCCCTGTGACACACCCAGCAGCAAACGATCCGTCGTTACTTGGTCCGAGCCCCGCACTGACGCCGCCGATCGGATTCCGTGCATCTGCGCCGGGCGAGTGTTTCTCGTCGGAATCGTTCTTGCTTCCATACGATTTCCGGCGTGTGTTTCATTTGCAACGGATCTTTGTGAACCCACGTGTCATCGTTGGTTACGCCTGGCGGTACGTGCACGTTTGACCACTCTTGTTCATGCTTGTGCTCGTGGTCGTCGTGTTTGGCATCACTGAACGTTTCGTGTGTTGACAGGCTGTACGCATACTTCAAATGGTTCATGCGGCATCCCGTGCTCAAGTGGTGGGTCGAGCAGGTGTATGATGGGGCGTGGATGCACAAGGGTGTGTATGTTGTTGGGGATGCGACCCGTGTTTCGCAATGGGACGGAGGAGATTGCCATCCGTGGTGATAGAAGGATGGACTCCCTGCCAGATCGTCAGGGTACGGTTTACTCCGTTTGGGTCCACGGAGGGGGGCAGTTTGGCAGGGTCAATGAGCGGTCCGATTCGAGCCGTCGTTTGTGCTGCGGACAGCTTGCCGGGCAGACCGATCAACCGACAGCGAGCAATGCGACCTGCTGTCAGTCCGACTCGGTACGCGGATAGTACATGGCACGAGAAGTCAAATCAGGCCTAGGGAGGTTATAAGCATGATTATGGCACGACTCGGAGGTGGCCATGACTTGCAGTGTCGGTGTCAGCAGGGCGGTGCGGGTCCGGTGCCGCGTGGCTCCCACAGAACATGGTCTCTGTCTCCAAACCTGGGCGATGCCAGGCGCATCATGGAGTTCCATTAGATGCGTACACTCAAAGATCTCTTTTGTTGCGGTGTCCCTGTCAACAAGTCAAGCTTTGGGTTGACGTGACAGCGGAGACAATCGGGTATCATCCAGTCGGGCTTCTCCACATTAGATTACTCCACTTTCGTTCCCATTCCATTCCACTTTTCCCATTCTCCGGGTTTATTAGAACCACCACGGCCACTCGCACAAAACTTGATTCCCATTCCAACCGATCACTCGTCCTCGCCTTTGACGTCGTCTTTTGGGCGCTTTTTATTTATCTTGTATTCTGCTCTCAACCATCATGGCTGCCTCTGATCCATCCTCAAGCCAACCACCCAAACCACGCCCAATGTCGTACAGCAGCCCCCCCTTTGCGGATAACGTCGTCAGACCCTTCACTTCGCAAGGCAGTTCTTCTCGAACACCACTCCAACTCCTCACATATGGCTACGCACAACGGCGACTCGACGACCATCCCACCTCCCGCCCTGCCTCAGCGGACGGTTCACGCTTTGACCCCTCCAACGCCAAGTTCGGTCCCTACATATCCGCGAGCGCACGGACATCGTATACGAGGGTCGACGTTGACGCCCTCTCTTCACCCGTGTATCCCACTCTACCATCTCCGGTTTCCGCTGCATTCCCAGATGCTGCTGATGCTGATGCTGCGAGCCTCCATGATGCCACTGCGCCCGCCACAACGAGGGCCACGACACCAACGCCAAGCGCACCTACCAACGATGCACAGCCCCTCGCAACAGACACTCCTATCCCACAGATGCCTCAAGTGTCACTCACGTTCCTCCTCGTCACGGGGGCGCGCAAGACCCAGTGTTTTGATCCTGAGACGACGGTCGGTCGGGTCAAGGAGCTCGTATGGAACGCATGGCCTGCGCGTGATGCAGGTCCGTTGTTATTTCCGTTCCGACTGCGTAATGATCGGCCCGTGACTGATATCTCTTTGTTTTTTTTTCGTTCATTTTGCTCTTATGGTGTCTCGTTACCCCAATTTGCCTTTGCCATTCACGGTGCTCGCCCGCGTTAGATTGGCAAGACGAACGTCCGCCTGCGCCATCTTATCTCCGAATACTCTATCTAGGCAAGATATTGCAGGACGACGATACCTTGTTGCGTGCGTAATTTCATTTCTCGGTTTTTTTTTTCATTTCTCTTTCCCTTTTTTTCATTTTCCCTCGCCCACCTTGCTCGTGTCGTGTGTACGCCGCCATTTGATCGCGGGCGTTTCCGGGGACTTCCTGAATGTGTGGCAGCCTGCAATGACGACACTCGTCAGCATCGACGAGACGATCCCTTTTTTGGTGTTCTTGCTCGTCCGGCATGTGCTCATCGGCCGATGTGTCTTTTACAGATGTCGGGTTCCCCACGTCGCTTTCCTCTGCGTCTAACACGACACCGACGATCGTACACCTGTCAATACGTCCGTACGCGCTTCCGTCGGATGACCCCGCGTTGAGCAAGAAGAAGCGGCTGAGCGTCGCTATCGGCAGACGATTCTCGACAGCCAATGTGGGCGCTCAGCCAGAGACGGAGGCCGAGTCTCGACAAGCAGGGTGCTGTGGTTGTGTGATTTGCTAACGCCGGTCGGCGCTGGCGTGGATGGCGCTTGTGATGTTTCCTTGCTTTTTTTTTCACTGTTTTTTTTTTCTTTTTCGTTGCTTTCGCGTTGCGTTGCGCGCTGTGTGGATCGTGTTGTTGATGCTCTATCGCCCTCCTTTGCTCCCTTTTATCCCGACCACCCTGTCGTCCTACTCCCTCTCGCTGATTGTGTGTATGTGTCATTTTGGGGTTACGGTGATGTACTCTGTCTGTCGGATGGTCAGTATATACGTACAAATTACTCATAATGTGCCATATGCCTCTTGAAAGTGATGCATTGATCATGAGCTAGACCTTTGACGCTATCATTGACGAGATCTCACATCACACGAATTTCCCGGTTCGGTCGACCCAGATGGAGATACCAGCATTGAAAGTGCATGCTGGCGGTCACGCACATCATGACGAATGGGTGCAGAGTCTCCAACGGCACATCACGACCACCCCGACCTCGACGCGCCTGATGCATGATGCCTCAACGCCTTGACGATGACAGCTACAGGAATGGCGCACCTAACCTTGGGTGGCCCGACCCAACCACTCGCCACAGACCACCGCCTCAGCACGACCGACATCGCATTGGGCCATTGGCGTCCAGTGCCCCTAGTCGACGCGGTGATGGCAATGTGGTCGTGCGGTGGCAGGCAAACGATCGATTCCTGACGCCCACGTGTCGCCAGCCATACAGTATGGCACCTGCACGTCGCGTCCCCAAAACACGAGAGGGCGCGCGCAGACGCAACCACACATCACCGTCTACGATGGCGAGTGTACGATGGCGCGCGCGCGTCTCGGGTCGACACGTGTCGAGATACCGGCATCGTATCCCCGATGGGTCGCGTGTCCCCCTTCCAATGCGGGGCAGACACGACCACATCCTTGAAGCTTGACAGGTGTCAGTCAATGTAACCAAAATAGCCACCGATACCCGTCGGGCGATCGTTATTGATCCCAAGGTGTGATTTGCAGTACACTTTGCGAGCGATGCATTCACAGGAAAAATAGTGCCATTAGCGTCCGCCTGCGGGAATCCGAGTAGGGCAGGTTGGCACAAGGATATATATCATACACATAATCAAAAAGGACCAAACTTGTGCGGAGCGTTGTTTCTCGTCTTGCCACCCCGATTAGTAATAGCTATGGAGAGCATCCATGACATCCTGGAAAGGGATGATATAGCCCAACGGTTGAAACGCTGCAAGTAACACATACCCATGCATCATCATCCCACGGCTTGACCCCTTGGCAAAGGAGTTCTTCGACCTCGCTTCCTGTAAAACCACACGTTCCCTCATACGCGCCGTCGGAATCATAATCGTCCTGCCACGCCGTGGGAGTAACCGTCGATCCTGATGCCCCTTGGCGAGCCTGCTGTCCACGTCGTTTCCTTCCTTTGGGCTGCTTCTTCTTCTTCTTCTGTTTTTGACCTTGCTCAGAGGCTTTGATCTGATTCTTGAATGTCGCGATGGACTTGTTCCACGTCTTGACGGCTTCGTATAGCTTCCTCGTCTTTTCGACCCGTTCCATCGTCGACCACCAGCCCTCGTGCAAAAGGTATTCCTTGGAGTGCAAGTAACTGCATCGCTCGCCAAACTTGCATACACCCATCAAGTAGTATCGGCACACATTCCGTCCCCTGTTGACAACTCCATCACGATCATGAAATCAACCGCGAACGGATGATACTCACAAAGCATCACGTTCGCTGCTGTCGTCGGGCGCGTGCGAGTACCGACATGCATGCCCGTTCTTACAGACGGAACGATTGTAAAACTTGCACGGAATACCGTTGCCTGTATGCTCGCAATCACTTGATTCCGAGAGCGAATCCCCGGGATCTGGGTCATCGTCCAACGCGGGGGCTTCGTGGTCAGAATAGCTGTCAATGTCCTCTGTTTCTTCCCAAAGTTCAGCGTCGTACTTCATTTCTTCGACATAATCCAACTCGGCTTGTACAGTCTCGTTGTCGGGATCAAGAGTGAGAACGGTACGGAAATCTGTGGCGAGCGTGGGCGAGATGTGTGAATGCACAAAAAAGAGGTCATACCAATATCCGCCGCGGTCCACATGTCCATGTTCTTTCGTGCCATGCCGCGACGGTATCTCGCCTTGATAGAGGTCGGGTCGGCTGTTAGTGCCTTGTCAGCAGCCTCGTGCGCTTCAGGGTACCTAGACCACATAAGTACACGAAAAACCCATCTAGAACGCGACGCGACGGACATGTCCAGCTGGAGATACGCCGCCGCCATATTCGCCAACAAGACTGGCTTTTGAGACGGACCATGCACGTCGATCGCGCATTGGTACTTATCTAGCGCCTGATGAAAGTCGCCCTTGCGAAACAAGGCGTTGCCCTACGTGCTGTGATTCGGTATGGTGCGGTGAGAATGGGCTGAGATTGGACGGACCTCTTCCTTGAACGCGTCCGACTTTTGACGTCGTGCGGCTGCTTTGGCGGACCGCTTGGCTTGTCGCGCGGCCAGCCTCTCTTGCTGAGCGTCCATCAGAACCAAAGAAATAGCGACGCGCCTATTTCTGAGATCACGTGGCCAGTTGAATTTTCGACTGGCCTACTCGACTATTTAGACGAGAGGTGTACTGAAACGGCTGCTGTCTCCTTCTGGCACTTCTCCTACGACCCGAGAGCGATATACAGAGTCCATGTGACGTTCGTGAAAACCTTGCTTCACCAACTCACTCGCCGTAGGAAACGCGCCATCCGTTTCACGACGCCATACTCGCCAGCGAATCCACGTTGGCAAACGGAAATCGCCTCCGAGATCAAGAAATTCTTTTTTTTTTTTTTTTTTTTTTTTTTTTTTTTTTTTTTTTTTTTTCTTGGGGAGGACGCCCCATGGGTGAAAGTA
>JBBPTN010000324.1:0-21935 GCA_038094075.1 Xerocomus spinulosus | reverse complement strand
ATTGGATTGAGTTAGATTAGATTAGATTGAGTTAGATTAGATTAGATTTAATTAGAATGCTAGAAGCTAGGCCATGTTTGTAGGCCTTGTAGTCCACTGTAGTCCACTGTAGTCCCTGTAGTCCCTGTAGTCCCTATTGTCATTATAATCCCTGTAGTATATGGACACTATGTAGTCTACTGTAGTCCACTATAGTCCAATATTGTCTATGATAGTCTATATAGTAACAGTATAAGTCTTTGTAGTCTATATAGACAACTATATGCCAATATAGTATACATATAGTATATTGCATACTAGATGGACTACTGAGGGTTATGTAGAGTATGATAGAAGGGCTTGAACTACAGCCTTTTTTGTTTCTTCCAGATGTCTCTACTACCTGAGGCTAATGGTGATGATAATGGCAAGGGCTGCAACAAGCAGTGTCTGTACATGCTGAAGATGATCCAAGTAACAGATATATGCATGTGGATGAAGGGGTAAGGGCGTAGTGCAGGTACACCTAGGCTAGTGGGTGGCCAGGCCGCATGTATCCTAGTTGAATTTCCTGTATTTATCTGGATCAAATTGGGTGGTTTCGACTCTTATAAGGGGTGGATAGATTAATCTTCTAAAGGTCTGGTTATAAAACTAGGCAAATATCTAAACAGGATCTGTACTTTAGATAGTAATCAGTGTGTCTGTCTCAAGTGGTGACTTCGAAGATAACTTGAGTTCTGTTAGATCCTCAAAAGTCTGACTTTACTCAGGCAAACCTCACCCTTACTAATAGGAATTCCAAACTATGTTTATGGTCATGTTTCATGATCTATTAACACTCTATCCTAACGTAGTTATTTTTTTATTTCTGCAGTGAATGTTCATCTGATTAAAACAGTCCAAAGCAGTTGTAAACTGAATAATAATAATAAAATGAATGCCCATGACAATTATTAAAGTGTTTGAAAGTGTGTAACAGTTGATTTCATGCTCTAAAAAGAGAATGCTATATTGAGTGAAGAATAGTAATTTAATGACTCTGTATATTGGGAATAGGGGTGTTTATGCACTATTACATAATTTATATACATGTATCATTATTTGTATAGCCAAATAATATCAACTATCATTTGATTTTAATGACATACCACCCTCTCTATGAAAAGGTGCTTAACTATTACAATGACATTATCATTTTAAAATGGGCATATCTCAACAGCTCTGGGCCAAATCACATGATCCAGGGACCAATTTGTAGCCAAGAGTATTTACCTTGTTTGGTCCTGCCAAAGCTAGGTATAATTCCCATAAGTGCTTGCAGTGCGCTTCATGCACTGCATCAAGGTTAGTTATTGCAATGGTTTTGGAGGTCACTGTACTTTATTTACCTTTGGTCTAACTCTTCAACAAGACTAACTGTCTAAGGTGCCTAAATTAAATACATTTAGATTATTAAATAGCTAAATTACTATAGTTGGGGTGACAAGTCCCATGTATTGAGCACCCATCATAGAAGGGGCTTTGGGTCCTACCAAAGAGCACACCTTGACCTAAATAGGCCACCATTTTTGGCATGAAGCCATGAGGAGACAAGGCTTTCCTGTCCCACAAGCAGTTAGTAAATGTGGGCCATGTCAGAGGAGACATGGTGGGAGGCCTCAGTCCATATTATTTTGAAATTGCATCTGTACATGGGCTGGGGATGGTGAGGTATCCAAAGGTAGTGGGTGTATAGCAATGATGTTTCTACTGTGAGCTCATAGGTATTGTTATCAGATGGATCAGTAAGTCATTCATTAGTAGTGTGTTTGGTCATGAGTTCACACAGGTCACACAGATCATAGGATGGAGTAGACATTTGTATGTAGTTGGAAAGGTAGTAAAGTAAAGACAATTAGGGTATTAAGCTATAATATGAGTAGGGAGTACATAGATCAATTGTTACAATTTCTTATCTTCACTCCAATATTCTGTTGTTTTCCTAAAAGGTCCCCTACAAACAAGAGCCTCTACTTATGTCTTATCACTTTTACTATGTTTTACTCATTCTCAAATAGTTCTTTTCTTTATATGAAGTCATATAGTTCTTTGTCTCTTCTATGGACAATGTCTTCTTAGTATCTTCTCTTTATAGATACTTAATCATTCTTCCTCATCATTCTATAGCTTTCCATACTGCACATCTCTAGCTATATATATCTGGTTGGTATGTACTTTAGTTTCTCATACTTGATCTATGCGATTCTACACACTTCTTGTGTTCCCACCTTTGTCCTAAGTCTCTCACTTAGCCCTTGCCCTCAGAGTCTTTCTCTGAATATAAAGATTTTGTTCCCATCATGGCTTGATCTAAAACTCTATTGACCTCTTCATGAGTGTCTGACTTAGAAAGAGATTGCTTATATAATGCAAGTGTGTGTACAGTATAACATCAATTAGGTTTAGTTTTAGTTCTTAGAATAGCACTAGTACATTTGTTGTTATCGTGGTTAGCACTTTCATCAGTGAACTGGGGAGTAAGGGGGGTAGATTGTGGTTCAAGCCAGCCTTCAATCTTATAGAATGGGTGATATTATGCTATACACACACTCATGTCATACAAGCAATCTCTCACTAGGTCAGATACTCACAAGAAGGTCAATAGAGTCCTAGGGAGCTAGAGTATTAAGCCAAAGTGAGGGCAAGGTCTTTAGACTCAGAGAATGAGAACTAAGAAGGAGACTTAGAATGAGAATGAGTACACAAGAAGTGCATGTGATTGCACAGATCAAGTATGAAGAATAGAGTACAAGGCAGCTAGGTATATATAATATGAGATGTGCAGCATGGAATAGTATAGAAGGTGAGGGAATCAGAAGAACACTAAGCAATAATAACAGATATTGCCAAGAAGAAGCTATCTATAGATATAAGAACTACTAGACTTCATATAAGAAAAAGAACTGTCCAAGAATAAGCAAGACATGGTAAAAACAATAAGAGATGAGCAAGGGGCCCTATCTGCAGAGAACCTCACAGGAAAACAGAAGAATGTCAGCATGAAGATAAGAAATCATAATAGGTGACACAGTGGCAGATTGGGCATTGGCAAATAAGTCCAGCTTTGCCCAATCTATCAAGTGGCAAGATGTATTATATTCCTTCAAGGGTTGCTCTTAAGTTATGTCAGATGAGAGGGTGTTCTATGAGAAGGTTGGCAAAGATATTGAAGTAGGGGGTGAGTGTATCTTCTGCTATTTTCATATTAAGGAATTTAATATGAATATAGTATTATAGACAGTCAAGAGCATTTAAGAGGTGTACATAGTGGTCAATTGCCTCTGTGT
The DNA here is from genome assembly GCA_038094075.1 of Xerocomus spinulosus. Lineage (NCBI taxonomy): Eukaryota > Fungi > Basidiomycota > Agaricomycetes > Boletales > Boletaceae > Xerocomus > Xerocomus spinulosus. The sequence continues at coordinate 18,627 of JBBPTN010000324.1, read as the reverse complement.
GGAGTGGGCAGGCCAGGTCTGCAGCAAGGACACTTATGGAATGCAGAACAACCGTGCTCATTTAGAGGGCAATGCAATGCCAGAAGCTTACTCTATATGATAGGTGTGTCATTGCAGACCTCAGACACCATAAGCTGCAGTTCAATGCTGCAACAAGATAATTGTTTGTTGACGATAGGTAGATATGCTATTTCATGTATGCTACTTGTGTTGTACTCAAAGATCAGCATCAATATCATTCACTTCTGCCTCAGAGTTGACATCAGAAAAGCTCACTACCCAAAGGGATGGGCCAGTGTCAATGTCAATGTCTTCGTCATCAATATCAGGTTCCTCGCATTCAAATTCATCCAGTGCTTCAATTTGCTCTCTCTCTAGGCCACCAAAAAATTACCATGGACATAGTCAGAATATTGCCTGTATTATCACTGACATACTACTCACGTAGTCCCAGGCCATTACCCACACCACCCAAGTAGAAATCATTCTCCGGAAGGTCACAAAGCCCAGACATAAGGGGGACTGCCACATTTTGCAGTGTGACGGAGTCAATAATGGCAATGATGAGGCTGATGTCGTTAAGTCGCTGTAGCTGGATAAGAAGCTGGGAATATACCATCCAGATTGTTCGTCGCTGCATGGCAGGGAACCCTATTTGAGTGTAGCATCCCTCAATAAAGTGGTCAAGGGAGGGAGGCATGAGGTCAAACACTGGATGATTCACATCAATGTATAGTCTACAAACCTGTTCTATTGAATCAGGTGTCACAGCAACCTATTAAATGCACATTATGTGTGAGATATGTGGTACAGAACAATAGAACATACCTTGAAATCCAGAGCACCATAGTCTTCAGCATTATTGTGAATCAATTCCAGGATACCTTGAGGCAAGATCTACATAGAATGACGATTAGCGCATTGCAAAAACTAAGTAAAACATACCTTGTTCTTATCACACTGCTTTCGTGAGTGGTTGAGATGATCCCGGTATTAGTCCAGTTCAGTCTGGAGCCAAGGAATAAAAAGCCATTGAAAAAGCATTCTGTCAAGGGTCAATGTAAATTGTTTCTAACATGTGCCACAGTTTACTTACTGTTGAAGAGTATTGTTGGGATCATAAAGGCTAGAGTCAACACCATCGTTGAGTATATTCTCAAACCCAGGAGTAAACTGCCTTCAAAGCTGGGACCACACAATCTCTGGTACTATGTTTTTCTTCTGCTGCATCCAACAGTGTTGAACATACCTAGCTAGATTGGGATCATGCATTTGGTGAAGCATGGTTTGTGCATTTGCAATGCCAAAATTCTCCGTTCCAGGATCACTTTGAGTCACCATAGGAACACCTAGACATTCAAGTATATTAATGTGATCAATATAAACATTGAAATGTACATCTGAATGCCTCTACCACCTCCAAATAATATGAAAGAATAAGCTGTGGGTTTCTGTTAGAATGCCAGACCTTGATCCAGAGAATGGGCCCAGAGAAGGGCTCGACCCCTGTGTGCAATGCTAAGCCAAAACAAAGCCACTTATCATGCTGATCAACAGCCCAGATGTCATTTACTCCTGCTGCCCAGAAGTGGCAACACTGCAGGCAACCAGTCTTGCACTGCCGCATAAGGTGGGGAGGCTCATAGGTCCTGAAATAGAGCTCCATTACCCTTCTATTATCCAAGTGTTAGCATAGTGTCATAGTCACTATACTGACTTACTGGGAAACAGACATATCATGCTTGTAGAATATAAGGCTACACATCTCACATAACTCAACCATCACAGCACGAATAGTCTCAGCCATATGGGCTTGCTGGCATGTGCATAGGAGTCCAAGCTTCATGTGAATTTGAATAAACTTGGTGAGGCTAAAGAGATTACAGGAAATGGTGGATCAGAATAGTAGAATAAGTTAAAGGCAACTTACCCAATTCCATATTGGTTGGTGTCGATTCACTTCTGAAGTTGAGCAACAATCTGCTTGTCATTGAGGCATGCTTTCCACAGTTTCTGAATATGTGGCTCAATGAGTTCCAAGGGTGCTACAGAATTAGTGAACACCAGACATTTAGTGTCAGTGGGTGAGACTTACGACTGGGTTTCCATTGATTTGGCATGGCCTAGGAGCCAGAGTTCAATGGGCTTTTGATGAGGTGAGTTATCTTTATATGTGAGGCCCTGAGACATTGAGATGTGGCAGTATGGGAGGTGCAGCATGGCAGCGTGCAGGTGAGTGGGACATGACATGTTCTACAACTCAGACTGCTACAACTTGGCAGCACTTCTCTTTAATTCTGCACTGCAAGCACTGTTTTGAGAAATTCATTCATACTGTGAAGCTGGTGAGCCTCTGTTTTGTACAGATACCTTCCAGAACTCATCTGACCCCTGAGGTGATTCACTGCAGCTGAGTGTTGATGTACTGCGCTAACGATTGCTCACACCGACAAGTAACACTTATCTACAACTTAGGCATAAATTGGCTGCTGATATCAGTTATTAATCTGCCAGTAGGGCATTCCCACTCATCAAACTGTCCAGTTTATTCAATGCCCTTCCAGCACTGGCATCTGGGTTGACATCCAGCTCATTCACATTCAGTACGTCCTTGACTTTTGATGGATGTGCTAGCTGATAGCACAACATATTTAAGCAGTATCACCAGCTCACGATATGAAGTTGCTTCCCTTGTCATGTCTGACCCACTTGTCACCCAGTTCATGGAGGACACCTTTGCCAATGAGGAGTGATGTTGCCAGTGCCCTGTTTGTGGCACACTAATCCATACAGGCGAACCTTGTCATTATATCGCTACCATGGATCATGGCCAGTCCAGGAGGTTCATGTGTGGCAAATGCTACACTTACTATCAGAAGAAGCCTGCCACCACCGTGCGTCATGCCTCAGGTGAGTATCCATATCCTTATTTATATAGTAATGCCCAACATTTGATAGCCCTTCTGGATCCACAAGTCATTCTCCAGTCTGTGAGTGCTGCCCAATCTTACTGTAGATTATCCCCTCGCACAACTTTCTGGTACTGAGTATTCTATATTTAGCTTCAGTAAACCCACCTGTAGTTGTTGCTATGCCTGGTCTGGGTGTAGACCATGTTATCTCAACCCCAGCAGGCTGTGTTCTGCCTCCCCCCTCTCTAGCCAACTTTGGGCCTCGCATTGAAGTGCTGTCAGCATGAGCATACCCACAAGTTAGTGCAGCCCCCCCTCTTCTGTTTCAATCCACTGGGTATGGAGTGCAACACATGCAATATGCTGTGCAGCATGAGCATTGGGCACATGTTTTGGCATTGTATGAGTGTGCAGGTAGGAAAAGAGGTCTTGGGGGAAATCCCATCAGCATAAGTTGTCCCCATCTATAACCATGACTACGTGCTCTAATATAAGCTACAGACTATATGCAAAGGACTCAAAGATATTGACACGTTTGCTACCCCATCTCAGCTGGTTGGCATTGCACTCAAGACACTTATACCCAAAATAAAGGCTTACTGTCCACAATTTTTGTGGTGCAAGTCCAAGTTTGTCGTCTGAGACATGCAGTGGGTTGACCTATCATGCCATCCTAACAACATCAAACCTTACTTTTACAACAAATGCCTTCAACCAAGCACATGCAAAAACTCTAAAGCAATCGTCTTTGAAACAAAGCAATTTTGCCTTCACGTTGTTGTACTGGAGAAACAGTGGGCTAAACTAGAGGCGTTTATAGACAACCTCGAGGCCATGGCTGCTAGAGCCAGCAATGATTCATCCAAGCCAGCTTCTTCCCTGCCAGCACCCTCACAGCCTATCTGACATGGCCGTTCCAAATGTCATCTGATTGCAACATCGCCTGAGTCTACTTCTGCTCTGCTAGTACCCCTTTCCACAACACCAGCTGCCATCAATGCTTTGTTCAGCAGTAGTCTTTTTGACAGGAACATTCCAAATGACATCAATCAGTCTGACCATCAGGTGGTAGTCTTAGATGCTTGACCATCCCACTCTCTCACTAAACACCACCACCACCAATCAGGTAGCATTTCAAGTGTTACCAATTCATCACCACCTCACAAGAAACAAGTGGCTAGCACCATTCCTGATCCAGAGAATCTTCATCACGCTCTCCAATCTGGGGGAGCGACAGACCTGAATGTCCAACAGTGTAAGTCAGTGGACTCTATTGTAGTCGGATTAAATTAAGGTGTACCTAGTCCTGAAACAGAAACATAAGCCAATCAACTTCTACCCTATTCCCGCCTGTGATCTCTGGGAGCTTGTTGAGGGCAAGGAGGCATTTGACATCACAAACACCTCAGTAAAGTTCTTCTCAGGTATAATCTGCCTCACTCGCACCAAGAACGACATTATTGGTGTCGGAAAATTCAAGACCACACAGTTGGCTCAAATTAATCTTACACCATTAAGGCCACATGGTGTTGGGTCTCAGCCAAACCAATCCATTGTCCTGAAGTGCCCATACTAGGAAACTGACACTACCCCAGGTCCTGGGAATGGACTGTTTGGTCGGTTCTCACTGTGGGAGGAGTCAACACACCTCTTTCGCAAAGCCAACGTATTATACTGGTCAAAGGTGCTTTTGAACATGATGTACAACTACATTCACCATTGCATTTCAGAATTCCCTGAACCCCCCCCCCCCTTCAAGATTCCTGTACTATGCTTCATCAATGCTGGCCTTGTATTGGCATATGCACATAAGTTGGATTCACCAGTGAAAGCTGGCATACTGAAACCAGCACATAGCTCACTGGCAGTCAGCGCAGTTTACCTGGCAGAGGAGCAGATTGTACCCAATCCCTCAACTGACCTCAGTGAGCTTGAAGGCAAGGAAGAATGTATCAAGTTCATCCATAATGGATCACCCCAACCTTGCCTCAGTCCTGATGAGTATGAATATGAGATGGCAGAGTTCCTAGCATTCACACAACATGTCCAATACATCAAAACAAATGGGCAAGTCTACACTTCAGACTATCAAGATATGAATACAATATCAAACAGCCAACTTTATGTGCTAAATACTTGTATCCAGGTAGCACCAGTGTTTTATCAGACCCTCAAATTCTCACCCACCCGTATGTTTTGCGTTTGGGCACTCCTCCATGCTGATGCTATGACCCTTCAGGGATGTCAGCCAAGGCCAGCTCTTATTTAGTCAAGGAAATGTGGAGGACGGCATTACCAAGTTTGCAAGCCTTCATGTTTACAACCACTACTGCAAGTGGCAAGAGTTTGGTTTGAAAGGATTCGACCTGTAGTTACTTATAATGTATCTCCATGTTGCTACTACATGCCAATGAACAATCATCTTCTGAGGCCAGCATATCTACCTATTGTTAACAAACAATTATCTTGTCGTAGCATTGAATTGCAGCTTACAGTGTCTGAGGTCTGTGATGACGCACCTACCATATAGAGTAAGCTTCTGGAGTTGCATCACCCTCTAAATGAGCATGGTTGTCCCGCATTCCATAGACACTAGCAATAAGTACTTGTACTAGGGAGGTTTCCCACACTTTGTGGATGATTTACACCAAATCAGATTCATTGTCAGTGATGAATCCCTTGAGGGGATAAAGGGAAGACTGAATAGAATTGCTAGACCTTGAAGGTATAGTGGCTCAAAAAATTATTCTAATGTTGGGTTATTTTGAACAAATGGATTGAGCCAGAGATATAAGACAAATAAGACCAAATACTTGCAGGATGAAATATAGTAGTTAGTCTTGGCATTCTATCACCACTTAGATCATGTAATTTGGTCATTATGGTACTGAGATACATATAGCCATTCTAAAATGACATATCATTGAGACACTTATTTGAGTATTATTTCATTTCTGGACTTTGAGTGTTTATTGTGTTTTTCTTTGGTCTTAATCACTTTCTCTACTCTTCTAAGCATGCATTCTATTAGTATATGTTACTTTTGAGCCACAATCTCTTCACAGAGTTTCCATATTCCTTTTAACAATATTAAATAGCTATTAAGCTCCTAAATTAAAATTTGTTAGATTTGGAGTCTTGGAATTTCCTTGGATAGTTTAGAATATTGAGTTAATGATATATAAGCCAATTCAAGTTCTTTTGAGAAAGTGTTTGAGTTCTATTTCTGTTGAAAAATAATAGTCTTCTCAGAATTTCTACAATCCACTTTGATAGAAAGTAGATCCATGCTCTAAGTGGAGACATAACTCTCAGCATTTCCTTCACATTTCACCTCTACAAGGACCTTCACACTCTTCTAGTCCACACATTTCCAAATACTCAAAGAACCAGATCTCCCTAATCTCATCTGCCACTTTTTCACACTTATTTGCTTCCACTTGACTGATCTTATTAGCCTTTATCTCATATGACCAATTGATGCTAGTCTTGCTTCTATAGTGCAGTTTTAACACTTTATTATCAAGACTAGCCTCTATTCTTAATATTTGACAAATAAAAGGGATATAATTTTTAACCACAGTATTAAAAAAGCTAACTAGAGCCTATTTTGAAAAGTCTAGAAATGGATAGGAGAGTTGATGGCAGCACTGATGAGATAAAAAGCAAGAATAGAATTTATCTTCTTGCCAGTAACATTTGAATTGTTGCATGAATATCTAGTGCACCTTTCATGCTAGACCCTCAAACATAGATATCATTAGAAAGCCCTGATAAAGGGCTTTCTTCAAAAAAAATATTGCTTATGTAATTCCTCCTACATCAGTCAATATTTGCAAATTAATGAAGGGTACCCATTGGGACAGTTTTGTTGCTGACATCTGGCACTATTAAAATGACACATTACAGCAAGATATTATATAAGCAATGAGTCATGTGGTGTTTAAGAAAATTAATATGGCATAAACAAACCAAAACATCATCACATTTTCCACATCCTCCACTATAAAACCCCTTTTTATTGAGCAAACCAATCAAATCAGTATTTTCTTGGCATTGGGCCATTCAACTCACCAAATTCCTACTTTAACTAGTTTTGGCTACTCTACCATTCATAGGATATGCAGCAGGCATTGTTCCAACCCATTCAAGTGCACTGATGGTTGTTCATTCATCATTACTCTCACTAACATCCATTAGATTATTTATCCTTTTTAATCAAAAAACCCTAAAAATGCTGCCCAAGTTATCAAAACCCTTTGGAACATCAAGGACCACTCCATCTCACCTCAGCCTACTCACAAATACCTTAGAAAAGCTGATATAAATGGTACTGACAAGAAAAAATGCCCTCCTCTTTATGAGTGTCATCTGAGAGCTAGCTAGGACTTTGCTGAAAGCCATTAAGATTAAACTGTAAAAGATTGAAAGCATGTCATATAATCAGATAAGACCAAAATTAATTACACTGAGCAACAAAACTGTTGCAATGTCTGGTAGTTCTGTAATGTTTCCAATATAGTATGTCATTGTGTGGAAACACTGCTTAGCAATAGAGAGGCGAAATGTGGTAGACACTATTGGCTATCTATAGCATCTTATATCATGTGATTTGACCCAGGGGTGGCAGAGATATGACCATTTTAATTCACTCATGTCATTGCAATAGTTTTGTTCCTGATTTAATAAACAATCAAATCAATGTCTTACATGCTGTTTTTACATAAGCAATGAGTCATGTGATGTATATTGAGTTCAACATAGTCCAAAAAAACCATAACACCACTCTTTCTTCACTACCACCATCATGAAATCTCTCTCTGTTGACCAAACCAATCAAATCATCTCCCTCTTGGATTTGGGTCAATCCACTTGCCAAATATCCCTTGCTACTGGTGTCAACAATTCCACAGTCAGCAAAATACACTCCAAACTTCATTCCACCCTCTCAAAATCTTCTGGTGGTTGTCCCTCCATTGTTACTCCCACTGATATGCATTATGCCATTTAGCTTATTGGGATTAAAAAGGCTGAAAATGCTGTCCAGGTTATCAAGACCCTTCATGATGTCAATAACCAGCCCATCTCATCCCAGACTATCCATCACCACCTTAGAAAAGCAGGAATGAAGGCTGTAGTGAAGAAAAAATACCCTCTACTCAAACCACACCATAAAAGAGAGAGGATGGACTTTGCTCTGAGCCATCAGCATTGGACTGTGGAGGAATAGAAGTGAGTTATATTGTCAGATGAGACCAAGATCAATTGCCTTGGCTCAGATGGCAAGAAATGAGCTTGGAAAAAGGCAGGAGATGGTCTAAGTAACAGGCTTGTACAAGGAATAGTTAAGTTTGGAGGGGGAATTTTGATGGTGTGGGGCTGTAGGACCTGGCAGGGGATTGGGATGGCTTGCAAGATTGATGGTAAGATGGATGCTAACCTCTATGTGCAGATTATGGAGAAGGAGCTACAACAAACTCTGGAGTATTTTAATAAAACCCCAGATGACATTGTTTTTCAGCAGGACAATGACTCCAAGCACACCAGCAAAGTGGCCAAGCAATGGTTCATTGACCATGAATACCAGGTTATGATATGGCCTGCTCAAAGTCCAAACCTCAACCCTATTGAGTATGTCTGTTTTTTGCTGAAAAGAAGATTAGCAGAGTATTCAGAGCCACCAAAAGGGATAACTGAACTTTGGGAGAGAGTGCAAGTGGAGTGGGAGAAGATAGGGGTGGAAGAGTGTCAGAAATTGATTGAGAGTATGCATAGGAGGATTTAGGAGGTCATCAAGGCCAAAGGGGAATACACTTCCTACTAGATACCAATACCTCTAATACCAGCAACAAAACTGTTGCAATGACATGAGTGAATTAAAATGGTCATATCTCTGCTACCCCTGGGTCAAATCACATGATCTAAGATGCTGTAGATAGCAAGCCCTTCAGGCCCCCCTGGGCCACTGCTTGGATTGATGATATAGTATAGTACAGGGAAGGTGTTTACATGGGTATAGAGAAAATAATCATACTAGTACATTAATTAGATGACATTGTCATAGGAGCACAGGTTGTTGTGAGTGATCAACCTACAAAGTAAGATTAGTGTTTACTCCAAATACAGACAATGCACAAATACTATATAAGCATGGAGGTGATGAACATTATCACTTCTTGAGATACATGAGAATACTGTTTGTGTCTTGAGTTGGAGCGCATGAGAACTAAGCAGGACTTTTGATGGATGCAGGGACATGCAAAAGGAGCTTGGAGGCATTGATGATGTTGTTGTTCATAGGAAGGTTTATTACAGCAGATGGAGAAATGTAGAAGATTTCAAGCAGATTTGGAAGGAAGCACTTGGTGTTGTCACTCATGGTGATGGTGTGGAATATGTGAGATGTGAGAGGCCAATCAGATTTAGGTAATTCCTGTGGGGATGGCAATGCTGTTTTGTCAAACATGTTCACAGGTTTTTTGTGGAAGAGGTGGGGAGGTGGTGAGTTTGTGAAATAAATGTGTGAACTCACATGTTGTGTTGTGTGTGGCTGACCATCATCAAAGATAGGCACACAGACAGGCAAGGGAGTGGTGGTGTGTATCTCATACATGATTCCTGTTATTGAATGGGGGTAGGTCTTCATGGAATTGTCTGGTGAGTATTATATGTTGGTGCAAACACAGAATGGGACTTACAACTGGAAGATTGCTTATTATGTGGTTGATTGTGAGGATGTTGTCTGTGGAAGACATGTGGTCTGTTGTTAATGTACACTCATGTTGTGGCAGGGTGGCAATGAAGGATAGGAGAGGCTGGTGAGTCCTTTGTGTATGACATGTGATGAATGGCATCTACTTTGTTTCTGCACACAATGCCATGTTGAGTAATCACAGAAAGAATGCATGCATAGTTTGTCTTTTTCACCATATTGTTATCTTACTTGAAACGTGAGAGACATGTATGTAGTGTACATTTTCAGAAGCAATTTACACATGACAAGATGGATACAATGAATAGTTCAGACTAGATTACAATATCTTCTACTGAGCATGTGCTTGCCTGCAAGAGAGTAGGTTGCTAATTGGAAGATTTCCATAGGAGTGAGATTGTGAGGAGCTCAAACTTAGCACAGTAAGTTTCCCATGTACCAGTAATGGAACCAGCACCATTTGGGATGTAACATCACATGTGACACTCAATGACAACTATATCATTTATTTGCAGTGACATTGTCTGATATGCAGACATCTTTCTCTTGTTAATGTGAAATTCTTCACGTGCATTGTACATGGCAGTGAAAAGACGAGGCTGTGGTATGTGAGTATGTTGTATTGTTGAGAAGATCAGTACCTACCTTAAGTTTACCTTGTTCATGGTTGGACAGAGGAAAGCATGTTGCTTTGATTGTACTCCACTGTTCATTGTGTTCTATTACAGATGAGTGAGATGTGTGTGTGTGTGAAAGATGGTATGCATGTATTACGGGGTAGCTAGCATTTGCTAACATTGTTCATGCACACTTGCATCCATCAGTCATTATAGGTTGTACTTGGATGTCAACTAGTTTCAATGGTTGGCCGGCTCACTTGAATTCAGTATCAACGATCTGCCCAACAATCCACACCATCACAGGGTCACAGCCAGATGAGGAACACCACACAGTGATCTGATCAGTGAGTGCCCTGCTTTCACCCCATTGACAGTCAGTTGGAACACATGCAATAGCATAACAATTGATGGCTATGTTAGTGTAGTTGGCCAGTGTTTGTAAGTGACTGTTAGTGTGTTGGCAAATGTGCATAAGCTGAATGGGGACAGACAATTGCACACACTGTATTAAAGGGTGAGGAAGGCTCTCAATACACGTGTCAATCAGTTCAATGTTGGTTACATGCTTGATTTTTGCACTTTCATTCATTTCGTCCTCAGTGACAACATTATCAATGCCAGGAGCTCTCTTTCCAGAGTCGGTAGTTGCGTGTGGAGGTGGCGATGATGCAATGGTTGGTATGATTGCACTGAATGCAATTGTTAAGGATGATGTTGTTGAAGTGTAGATGCTTACATTGTGCTGGTTACTATATTAGACAAATTGTTGGATGTTGTCATTATGCTGTCCATCAATGGACCACATGCAGTGGTAAGTTTGTTTGGTGATGGAGTAATAGATCTGTGAGATTTGGTTAAGTTATGGAAGGTGTAAGGTAACGAACACACACATGTTCAGGTACGAGCAGCATATTGTTGTCCTTTAGCACATCCACCTTTTATTTGCCTGCACAGACTATGATTGAGGTGAGATGGGGTGAACAATGGAGAAGGAGTATGACAGAGAGGAGTAGATTATTTCAGTGGTCATAGAGGATGATGTGCAATCACATGAATCCCTGCATAGAATGTGTCCTGCATATGATTGAACGTGTGGCAGAAAGGGGTGCTGCATGTTACAATTTCCTACCTCTTCCATGACGTTCTACTCTTTTCCTATGAGATTCCCTATGCTTCTGGACTCTTGCTTATATCCTATCGATACTGCCATGTTCTGCTTTTCCTAGGACCTTAGTTCTCTTGTTTTGTTTGCAATTAGTTTCTATTTTGAATATCCACTCCATAAGTACCTTCTCTTTATAGGTACTTCGTCATACATCTTCTTTCATATTCCATACTATTCCATGCTGTGCATTCCATAGTATAAATACCCTGCCGCCATATACTGTATTTCCTCATACTTGATCTGCACAATCATATGCATCGCTTGTGTCCTCTATGCTCTGAGTCCTTGTCTTCTAGAGTTCGCTTCACAATCTAAGTCTTTGTTACTCTGTTCTCAGCTTGATCTCCTAGCTCAATGGATTCTGTCAACCTCTTCATGAGAGTCTAACCATTGAGAGGTTGTTGAACAACACAAGTGTGCATTTAGCATAACACTGCATGCACACATGATTATGCATGAAATCATGTGTGAAACCATGATGTCAATGATGGTCTCAAAGGGAAATATTATTTAGTATGTTTCACATGTGATTAACAGAGGTGAAAAAAGAACAGGTTGATTCCCCAAAAAATACATAGGTACATAACATGACTGAGGTGATTGCACAGAAAATGTGAAGGGATGAAAAGTACATTAGTTGGAGAACATGCCTGTGTTTGGTTCAAGAACATTAACATTCACATTGGCTGAGACATGGCACTTCTTTTAAGGAACCTATGAACATGATGTGGTGAGTGTTGTATGTGAACATGATGGGAAATACGTATGGAGCTTGATTGAATAGGTGATATGAGTAAGACATGTTCAAGATTGAGGTGGACACAAATGATCTTGGCACCTGAGTAAGATTGGTGGTTGACTACATTGCATAAGATTGCCATGTCAACAAGGTCACCCTCAGAAAATGTGGTGGGTGCATAGGAAACAACATGAGCATCATCATTCCATTGTCTGAGCTTCAATTTCTTTGTCACTCTCCACATTGTTTCAATAGATTTACACAAGTTTGCTATGTCATCATGAGGTTGAAGAGCAGATGGGATGTGGATGTTTGCAGCATTGATCTACATGTACAATTCAAAACAGTTCATATCAGAAACAGAGAGCATACCTTTGTGAACATGCACTGTTGCATGTACAGTTCCTGCATATTGCCATTGCTGTTTTCATGCCCACTAACAGCAGAATGAACAAGGTGTCTGATGTTGCCTATCGCACAGACACTTAATTCCCACAGTGTATTGTTTTTCAATGATAATAACTTCAAGTATTGGATAGCGGAGGAGGCACCATTAACAGTCCTTGTTGTGATTGAGACCAGTTTCAGTGCAAATGGGAAGAGAATGCACTTGTCCCATGAGCTGAATGTGGATAGGTTATGGTTCCCGAGAATGCCTTGTAATTGAATACAGACAGGTTGTAGCATGGGATTGCTATTAACTAATGGCTGTTTGTAGACCAATTCGAGAGAGCATAATCTCTCCATCACTGATGGATTAGGGACAATCATGGCTCAGTCTGCCATAGAGATGTAGGTGCTTGGGACGTCTGTAGCACTTTTCACACCATTGTTGAAAAGGTGTGTGTACATTTGATCACCAAAGTGTGCTTTGGCAACAATATGATTTTTATTGTACAGTGAGTAGTATGGAAGGTGTCAGATGAAGGAATGGATTATTACCAAATGTAAGAGACATTAATGCAGAGAGTCAGTGAATGAGGTGGTAAGGTGAGTGGGTGTGTGGACGAGTTTGATTGAATTTGATGTAAGATGAGAATCATGAGTGAGAAAGGGAGACAACAGGTGAAATAGGTAATATGTATGCAGGAAGGAAAGTTGACCAATTGTTTGTATGTTAAATATAGGGAGTAATAGCATGTTGGATGAAAATACCGTTGCATGGAATGCAAGAGCTCCTCACTGTTGAAATCCTGGTGAGTCAAACAGTGTCATTATCAATGTTGTTAGCATTCACATTTTATAGAGGCCACCTTTTGCAGGTGCACTAGTTGGGATTTGGAGAAGGGAAGAAACAAATGTAAGTACAACCAATCATTGTCGACAGTCAGGAAGACATGACTTCACCTAGGCGTTCTTTCCATGCTGCCCACAAGGAGTCTTGCTAGGGCACATGCCAATCAAAATTGTTACGTTTGGCCTGGGTAAGGTCAAACATAGACTCAAGAGCCCTAGTGAGGTCAAACGTAGACTCAAGAGCCCTAGTGAGGTCAAGCATTCAAGGATAGGTTGGTCGAAGTGTGCTGAGGCAGAGAAACAACGAGTTCAAAGAGGTACACCTGAGAGCTTAGAAGGCATAACTAAGTAATGAGGAGTGTTCACTCAAAGTAGGACAAGGACTTGATGAAGAGGTTCCCAGAAGGGACAAAACAAGGATGAGAATGGGCTTGTAGATTGAGCAGGTCTAAGCTAAGGGTATAGGGTATGAAGCGAGGGTTTATATACCCAAGCTATGGAAGGTTATAGAATGTCAAGGAATGAGGATGTGTAAGCATAGAGTGAAGGGAACAGATGAAGGAGTAATCATGATGACAAGTAAGTGACTAAGAAGTCTGTTCGAAGTGGATGATTAGAAATGGGGATGAGTCATCGTGTAAGCATGAGAAGTGTCTGAGTGTAGCACTAGATAAGTAAAGAAACAAGGAACAAGACAAGGAAAAGAGAAAACATAACAGAAATAGTCAAAAATATGACAAGTAGAATGTCCATTGCTGAGTTGGTCATGTATGCAGGAATATGCAAGGCCAATTATAATGCCATGCACACTGTGTTGAAGGCAAGAATCAAGCACGCTTTCAATCAATTTCACCTCCCATACAATGGATTCTATGCACTTTTGTGTTTGCACAAAGCTATTGTGTCTGGCTCATTTGCCTTGTACATGTTTGAAGGTGATCAAGTTTGGCAGCCACAGGACATGGATATGTATATGGTGAAGAATACTGTTGTGAAGCTGGTGAAGCATATGTGCATGTTCAATTTTGTTCTTGTCATGCCTTGTCGGAAACCCAATTCATATGGATGTGTTTTACCCATCTGGAGCATAACAACACTCACCAATGGCAATCAAACCATTAATGTCATTGAATCAACCAACACATCACCCATGCATCCTATCTTCCATTTCTATTTGACTCCCATGATGAACTTTGTCTTATCTGACAGCTTTTTTTCCACATACATCAGAAAAAAGGCAAACGTCTAATGCTGACTAAAACAAACTTTGCCAACTAACAGTGGCTCACTTAGTCACAGTGTCAGTGATAAGTCAAATTAGCCTCTTAGCCACCACCATTGCACCACCATCACCATTACAATGAGTGCTGCACTATGCACACACCACCCACCACCATGACAAAGGCAGCAAGGCAGTGCAACAGTACTCCTATGATGATGGCAGTAGCAAATGGAGCACAACAGCACACCACCACAGTGTGACCACTGCAACCATGTAATGCCAGCAATGGCAACATCAGCAAGTGTGATGCAGTGGTTTGTCCACAATTGCCATGAAGTGGTGACAATAGGCCAATATCAGTGTCATTCTATTTGACTGTACATATTGTAGTAGTGTACATGAAGAATGTCTTTGCATCAGACAATGTAACAACAGTGGCTAAGACACTAATTCAACTCTTTGCTGGCGCTGTGACTAAGCAAGCTGCCGTTAGCTGCTGTTAGTCAGCAAAGTTCATTTTAGGCAGTTTTTAGTCAGCATTAGACATTTGCCTTTTTCCTGATGTATCCACAGTTGACTACAAGGAAAGTAGGGCTGATGAATGCATTACTGTTTGCAAATGAGACACCAAGTCTGTGCCTGTGGATGAACTATGTGAAGTGTTCTACACAGGGCTATCAGTTATTAGAGACTATGAAACAGAGAGACGAAGAAGAAGGTTTGAAGCACCTGTATCAGGTGTCTCTGAATTGCCCACATTCTTTACAATCTACATTTGATTGTGGTTGCCTATTTGTGCCATTCAAAGGATTGATGGAGAAATTGAGAGGACAGAGTGGATTGGTAGTTGTTACGTTTTCTCTTTCCTTTGTCTTGTTCCTTGTCTTTTGCTTACCTAGTGCTACGATTGAACACTTCTCATGTTCACACAATGACTCATTCCCCATTCCTAAACGTCCGCCTTGAACGGACTCCTTAGTCACTTATTTGTCATTGCGATTACTCCTTCATCCATTCCCTTCGCTTCTTGCTTACATTTCCATGTTCTTTGACATTCCATGACCTTCCATAGCTTGGGTATATAAACCCTCGCTTCATACCCTGTACCTTTAGCTTAGACCTGCTCAATCTATGAGCCCATTCTTACTTTGCCCTTGTCCCTTTCCAGGGAACTCCTCAGACAAGTCCTCGTCCTGCTTTAAGTGGATGCTCTTCAATACTTTGTCACACCTTCTAAGCTCAGGCGCTCCTTCTTGACTTCATCGTTTCTCTGCCCCAGTGCACTTCAACGATTACTCCTTGGGTTGTTTCTCCATCTCAGTACGCTTTGACCAACCATCCTTGAATGCTTGACCTTGCTAGGGCTCTTGAGTCTATGTTCGACCTTACCCAAGGCCAAACGTAATAGTAGTGAGATGTTTTGATGATAAAAGAGGAGTAAGGTGGTTAGTTGGAGGACCTACTTGTGATGGAACATATGAAGGTTTGCAACCCTTCATGCTTTCTACATTCACATAAGTTGTCAACAGTCAATAAGGTATTGTGCTTTAGTTTGAAAGGTCAAATTTTTAAGTTAGTTGAATTCATTTTGGAATTCATGTGAAAGCAATTGGTATATTTTGTGTAAAGGGAACCATCATAAAATGGTGAGATACTGAAGTGCACATGCATGCAATAGCATTATATATGCACTCTGCAAACTCCATGTGCCAGCTAAGTCTACAATAACATGTTTCAACAAACATCCTTGTGCCTTATGATCTGTCGTAGCAAATACTGGCAATAAAGAAATCTGATGTCTCTGTATGCAGGATGATCTGCCACAATGATCTGTGTATTTGAATGAAGTTTTAATGGGAAACACAGGTACAAGATCAGGATCGTCATGGAAAGTGGTGACATTGCAACCAGGTACACATACATAGACACAGGATGCATAATGATGTTAGGAATCATCCTCTGTGTGCTTGATATGTTCCATAAAACCTTCTGTACCATTAACGACACCGTGATGCAATGCAAGATTATGCATAATCATGACAGGCATGGAAGGATACAACAGAATAAATCCGAGAGCATCATCTGTTTCCAAACATGGTAAACTCCATAACTTACATTGTATAGTATCATCTGAAAGACGTTGTTGCTTATCTGTGTCCACAGCATAATATTTCACTACATGATAACTGTTTGCAGTACCATTTGCTGTTGCTTTCTCTAAGTTGATTACATCATGCAAGTGTTTGTCAGTGATGATAATGGGTGCATCTAAGAATGCATTACATTGTTCTGGCACTGTAGTGTGCAATGTTTGTATGCAACATTCGTTCAACACATCATAATCTGATTTACCATAGTCCTCTTCATCACCCTCTTGTTCAGTTGTGCATGGATCCACACCTTTCCACACCTTTCCAAGTCGTACACATTGTAGCAAGTTCACAAATGCTGGATCTTTTTTCACACACCAATTTTTCTGTAATTTGACAACCAGTGGGACTTGGCACCATAGGAATGCACCATGCAGTGATGCCTGTCCATCCTCTGTTTCTTTTGTATTTGCACTTAATTTGTTTAACAATTGAGAACTGAATATAGCATATTCACTTACAGGTTTCAGTTGGCTGAAATCACCAGTAAAGATTACATTTATCCCACCAAATGGTTTATTGCATGCTATAGGGTCAGCCAATTTTGCCAAACAGAGACATTTGGATATATCAGACAATAAACAAGCCAATACCATGGAAATCTTGTCAATAATGAGGTATTTAATGTCCCTCCATATGTTTTCAAGTTTTGCTTGATTAGGTTTATGCTTTGAACCTGGTAGCATTGTCAATGAATGTATGGTGGTGCCTCCAATTAATACAGCACCACACCCTGTCAGTGCAGTCACTCTCAATTTGTGTAGGCTGTTTGTTTGTTTGAACAATCAGCAAATAGCATTGATCACATGTGTTTTCCCCAACCCGCCAACACTGGAGATGTACAAACACAATTGATCTTTACTGGATGCGAGAAAATGGTTTGCAACAATAGAGAAAGCATGAAGTTGTTCTTCATTGTTCTCTATACCAGTTTGTCATACAATGTTGTCTAATAAGAATTTGTCACAGTCATTGACACCTTTCCAACATCAATGACGTGGTTTGGGTGACATCAAATGTATGATATCAATGGGTGCATGTTTGTCAACATGAGCACACTTACATGGATGGACCATCTGTGGATTATGATCACTTTCACCCACTTTATGTTGTTTTTGTACAGTTTGCATATGTGATTTTAAGTGTTGAAATGAAGCATCATCATCCTCATTGGTGTGGGTGCAAGTAATATGTTCATGCTGTGTTGCAATTCCACCTGCAGTAAAAGGACAGTGTAACAAACCACTCAGTACCAATGCTCATACTGCATCCGTTGTAGAAGAGTTTGAGACAGAAAACACATCACTAACATCATTTGTGTTCTCCTCTGCGAGGTCAATGTCTTGTAAGTTACTTGTGTGTAAATCATGGCACACATCACCTGTGTTCCCATTGCTTTCAATTGTTGGGATGTTGTCATTGTTATCAGCACCATGTCCATCATTATCTCAAGTGTCTGCACATTTATTCTCTACTATGAAGTTGTTGAGAATACAATGTTCATACTCACCAAATGTTGTGTTTTCAAATGCATGTATCCAGTCCATGTTGTGATCACATAAATCAGAAATTGTATGCCATGGTAGAAGCAAAATTAACATTGCATGATGCTATGCATCTGCCCCAGAGGTGAAATCCTTCATTTAAGGGACAGTGTGGCCTGTAAAAATGAGTACATGAGAAAGTATACAAAACTGCAACATGTATGTCTGATGATCAGAATGTTGAGGCAGAAAATGTGTACATACACTGAGCAACAAAACTGTCTCAATGTTTGTAACATTTGGATTGTTGTATGAATATCTAGTGCACATTTAATGCTAGACCCATGATTATAGGTATCATTAGAAAGCCCTGATAAAGGGCTTTCC
>JBBPTN010000323.1:0-22074 GCA_038094075.1 Xerocomus spinulosus | reverse complement strand
CGTTTCCTTAGTTTGGAATCCTCATTTCTTTCCTCTTCTCTCACTTTGAGGGCTGAGTCTGAGCGATCCCTTACACGACCCCAATGCCACAGACTCTGGGAAAAGTGCAGTCTTGCCACTGCGGGAAGAAATGTCAATTTTTAAAGGCGAGAAAACAATGGAAGATAATGGCTTAAAGCACTCATCAACAGTTAAAATCACCTTTTATTTGTGACCGAAGGAGTCATTGATTGGAGATTTTCGCTAGTAAAAATAAGTGAGAAAAGACGTTGATTCGTAATGTGTAATACACTTGAAATATGCGTCACAGGTAGTAATATGACGTGCACATTTCAATGATGATCACAGGCTTGCCACTTGAAAAGGGTGCTCACATCAGACAATAATACTGTCCATTAGGATTGGCACCATAACAGTGCAACGTAGGTACAGTGACATCCATGGGATCCGAAAAAGTGGCCGAACACGAATAAAAACAAATAAGTTAAAGTGTAGCATTGAAATGCGATGTCTAGGTTAGGTCTGGTGGGTCTGCAGGGGAATCGACGAGTCATGCTTGCTGGTCCAATGGTCGGTGTTCGCATCTGTATAATGAGGTCAAGTCAAGTGGCGGCAGCTATGCCCTTTGCATCGCGATCCTTTGAACGTGTGTTGTGTTCCTTAGCTGGGCGAAGCTAACAATTGTCCATCGATAGTTAGCAACAACAATCAAGAGTAGTGAAAAACCCAACGTTGTTGCATCCCACTTCGCCGCTATGCTTCTTCGCTCCTTTCCCTTTACGAGGTTTCTTTGTCTGGTTTCCAATACCGTCCTGTATGTCTGGATTGCGAATGATCTATTTTGGCTGTTGATTAGCGTTGTACAGAAGAAAGATCATATGAGACTAGACCAATGTGCCCACTTGATGAGCCTGGTCGTCGTGTTTAGTATTCGGTAATGTGCTGGGGCCAGGTTCGGCCGGTGGGTTTGGGTTGGCACGTTGCACAGGTCGTGGCTTTGGGCGAGGCTATCAGTGGTAAAGGGTTGTTGCTGTTGATGATAGATTAGTTATGAAGTAGTGGAAGAGGCGCACCTGTGCAGGATCAGGTGCTTGCCTTAAACGTAGTAGAATGTTTGCCGCAGCCTCCACATCCTGTTCAACTGGAATGACTCGTGGTGGGGGCTCTGCCAGAGTGGGTTTGTGGCCAAATTTCTTGAAAAGAATCATATTGATGCGATAGATGTCGTCGAGTTCTTCGTCTTCCTCCATGGCTGGATATTGCATCTCACCGATGTCACTGCTCTGTAACATACACTCGTATCCTTTTTCCAGCGACGTGTCGTCCAAATCCTTTGCAATCAGTACAGCGGCGACGTGAGGTACCAAGAAGTAGGTAAAAAATTGTGAATGTGACAAAGGCTTGAATCCATCGTCTGGAGTTGCATTCACTGGGAAAAGACCGATGAGGGTATGTGCGATGATTGATGCACCTTTAGTCCCGTAGCTAGTGAACCTAAGCACAAAGGGCAGGTAAAAAAGTACTTGAAAATACTCACTATCCTACGCGTGCTCCCTCTACAACCTTGCTGGATGGCTCGACCTTTGAAGGGCGGATGATTGCAAAGCGATCAATTGTCAACTTATCGAGCTCAAGGTTTGCTTTGAAACCAGCCCAAATGCAGGATACCCGCTCTCAGAATATTGGGTCCATCAGGATTCGCTCTATGTGATTGAAAAGAGCCACAATGCGACGAGGAATTTCCTTAAAGTTGACAGAGGTCAGTGGCCAACCTTTCCGCAGTCCTTCCTGCAATTTCTGAAGCCTCTCCCTGTTCTTTTGATTCAGGGTACAAACAATAGTGGCGAACCGCAGTGTAGGTCCTGCGTTACGCCCATCACGTTGACGTATCTTCATATAACCCTTGATTGCGTCAGCCAAGTCAGTTGAGGTGTCCCTCGCAGCTGGGATTTTGTCCTTGCATCCGAAACCTGGGCAACGAATGAGTCCCCCAGTATCGTCCAGCTCATCTTCACTAGTCGTAAGGCCATCAATATGGATGTCTTCTGTCTCTTCAATCTAAACTGATTCAGTACAAAAAATGTGAGATGCGGATCCAAAATCCAACTGACCCTTTTCGGTTCAGCAACAGGCTGAGTATTTTTAGTGGGACGGTCCAAATCAGGGCTTGAAGCCCTCTCCTTCCCCTTCGCGAGGTTTGGATTCTAATTCGCAAGGAAACATATGTTAGAACATAGATGGTATGACGATCAATCATGATGAAGGACATACCAAATCAATAGTTTTCAGCCTGTCTTTGTCTGCGAAGACCACATGTTCAGGTACTACACCCACCTGGTCGGTGGATTTACCGTCGAGCTTTCGTTTCTTGACCTCAGTTCGTGCCAAGGTGGAGCCATGGCTTTTGTTAACTCTTGGGGAGTCTGAGTCATCCTGATCCGATTCGATATAAGCCCTCTTGAATCTCGCAGGTCGCCTTGTAGTTACGGGAGCAAAGATCTCTGAGTCAGATTCTTCGTTAGTAGTGTTAGGCAGAGTTTTCTTGCTCGTCTTCTTTGCTAGTCCTAAGTTCTTGTGCGTCTTCATGGCTTTATGAGTGGCGGCTGCAGCTTTGTAGCATTAGTGGTTTCAAGGCGATGGTTTCTGTTGCTCTCACCCTTGCCCTTGCCCTCGCTGTTAGTCACCTCTTCACTCTCCGTTGAATCATCATCTTCATCACCTGTCTCTTCATCAGATGTACTCTCCGTTTCATTGCTGCTGTCGGATCCAGTGGTGTCAGATGAGTTGACATCGGTGGTATCACGGTCGCCTTGCTTAGACTTGAACTTTTGCTTCTTTGTTCGTGTCTGTATAATCTCATAAGATAAAACAGTCAGCGTAGTATCATTCTTGTTCCTACCTGGTCAGCCACCGGTCTTGTATTCTTTCGCTCTTTCGACTTTTGAGACTTTTGAGAACCGTCACCCTGCGAACCACATCTAAGTACCTTACGTGTCTAGAAAGGACCATTACCTTGATACGCTCTTTAATTCTACGCACTCGTGCTGATTTGTTGAGCAGATATTGTGCGATTATAGCACGGGTCGCCCACCCCCCCTCAAATCTTGTCAAAAACGGTATTTCAGCATGTGCCTTGGGTGTAAAATGTCAATATATGCGCATGTAAATAATGTAGACTTGCCTTTATGACGACCCTCTCAACTAATCCCTTGTCCTGCTTGCTCATTGTGGATGTCGGATCAAGGTATCGGTTAACAAGCCCACGAATGGTGTCCTTGAGGGGGACAACATAGATTGGATTAAAATATATTCAAAATTGACTTACCGTGTATGCGTTATACAGAGGGGATTGCTCGGAAAGACCCATGGATTGCTTGAGTGAATAACCTTTTCCAGCACCACGTCCATGGCGTCCATTGGGTTTCGGAATCATCTTGACAGCTTTGTGATGAGCCTTTTTTTTCTTCTGCTTCTTTGCACGCTCTTTCCCTGACCTACGAGTGGGGCGACAGGTTGGATTGTAAAGGGTTACTTACGATTGATAGTGTTGACTTCCCCTTGAATGTCTGTTAGACATTGGCCAACCCGGTCAAGTTTTGACACTTTCTTGCTCTTTAATTTTGTCATGATAGGAGCAAGGGAGAGAGGATGAATTCGACATGGGACGAGGTGAGACAGCTCAACAAGATGATCTCTGATCATGTGACTCAGGTCACATGATCTCAATGTCGTCGCTCCCTCATCAAAACACCTATACCCAATGCCTCCACAACCAGAAAGCAAGAAGCGCTGTCACTGCAATCCTGGGTGTGGCAGACTCCTCTCTCGTACTACCCGACGTCAGCCTTACAGATCGGCAATCAAAAATGGTCAAGGTGACGAGATTCAGCCATCAGAAGATGAATCTGATATGGCAGCACACTCAAGCTCAGGCGCAGAATCAGATGACAAGGATAGCTTTGATTGTGAAGATGACTCTGAATCAGTACGAGGTATGTGATATTTGATACTAGTAATTGTTATTCACTGAAAAGAAGATCTACATAGACGCTACCATGGATACCGATGCTGACCATTCGATGCCTCAAAGGGCTACCTCTACATCAACATCCGACTCCAGCTTATATAGCAGTGACTCCGAGTGGGCATGGAGGGAGACTGATGGCGAATCTGAGACAGACGAGCTAATTGGAGATGAGGAGTTGCTTACTGAGCTGGAAGACAGCGTAACGAAGCAACAACAAGAGCTTTGTTCACTCCGTGGGTTCTATATCCTTGTAATGTATTTATATTCACTTCTGAATGTTTAAACACTACGTAGGTCCCATCCTCTCGGAAAGCGATCTTGATAGCATTCGTGCATTCGCCCTACTCACTATGAGTAAAATGCCACGACAATCGTTCAACCATATGCGCTACATCTTTCGTGATAGAGTCAAGATAGCCTCAGAGTACACCATCTTTCATCGAATGAAAATACTCTCAGGTGTCAAGTCTATCGACTTTAACTGTTGTCCAAACTCCTGTGTCGCATACACAGAGAAGTTCTTTTACTACCAGACATGCCCATTCTGTGATGAACCACGCTACAAAGATGGAAAGCCCCGGCGTAACTTCACCTACATCCCGTTAATCCCACGTCTTCAAGGTTTTTTTCAGAGCGCCGCTATGGTTGAGAAATTATCATACCGATCAAACTATCAGCAACGAGCAGGGGAGATTGGTGATGTATTCGATGGAGAACACTATAAACGGTTGCTCCGAAATTGAGTAGTGGTTGACAGCGTCCCACTAAACTACAGGTACTTCTCTGACCATCGGGATGTTGCGCTTGGGCTATGCACAGATAGCTACCTACTGTTCAAGAGACGGCGTAGGGGCCCCTCTGCAATGCCAATACTACTTCAGAATTACAACCTTCCCCCAGATGTCCGCACCCATCTTCACAATCTCCTTTGTGTCGGAATCATCCCTGGACCCAAACAACCAAAGCATTTGGGATCATTTTTATCACCTCTTGACGATGAACTTGCGGAGCTTGCTTATGGAATCAAGACATTTGATGCTGCGGAACGCAGCACATTTGATCTGCATGCATATCTCTTGTTCAAACTTGGCGACATCATTGCGATCGAGAAGTTCCTTCAGATCAAGGGACATAATGCCATCTTTCCTTGTCGTTCATGCAACATTCAGGCAGTGCGTGGAACTGGTAAAACATACTATGTTCCTCTTCAACCACCAAAAAATTCAGTAGGAGGAAGCGAGTGGGATCCAGAGTTACTCCCGTTGCGGAGGCACACTGATTTTATCGAGATTACAGCCCAGATACATGCAGCGACTACACAGACCGAGAAAGAGCGTATCTCAAAGAAGACTGGGATTAAGGGCATTCCTGCCTTATCCCGTGTTGGATCACTGGACTATGCTCAGTCGTTACCATGGGAGTGGTTCCATCTCCTCCTTGAAAACATCATTCCGAATCTCGTAGACTTCTGGACTGGTAATTTCAAAGGTTTGGGTGAAGGAAAAGAAGAGTTTGAGATCGTACCACATATCTGGGAAGAAGTAGGACGAGAAACTGCGGCCGCTGTTCAACACATACCTGCCAGCTTTGTTCGTGTTCTTGGGAACATTACAACTGATCGATCACTCTTCACCGCAGAATCCTGGGCCTTTTGGTTTATTTATCTCGCCCCCAAACTTCTTCACAACCGTTTTCACAAGAATAAATACTACAACCACATGTGTGAACTTGTGGCACTTATGAAACTCATGTTACAGTTTCGTATCACGGTGGAGGAAGTTAATGAGATAAAAAAGGGGATGATCAATTGGGTGCGAAGATACGAACGGTATGATAGTTGTTCAGTGAACGAGCAGATTCACGAAACAGTTTGTGAACCACCAGGTATTATTACCAGCGGCAGATTGAACGTCTGCCTGCTTGCACCTTGACAACCCATGGTTTACTCCATCTCGCAGATGGAATTCAATATTGTGGACCTGTTTGGACAACCTGGACGTTCTATATGGAGCGATTCTGCAACATGCTCCAGCACAATCTTCGATCACACTCACAACCTTGGAGTAATTTGAACAAGTCGCTGCTTCGCACAACCTATCTGGAACAACTGGGAGTGCGTTATGGCATTGAGAACGAAATTCATTTTCACAACAGTACTGAGGGCCTCACTGGGTATGAACGTACTCTTGAAGGCTGTATGTTCTTAATTATATTCATGTTGACTAACTGAGTTGTACATTGCAGATGATTACCATGTTCTTCGTCCACCATACTACAAGATCGACACCTTTACACCAAGTCTGTTCTCGAAGATCACAAATTATTTCGGACAGGTGCTTGGAAAGCATGGTTCAGAGGTGAAACGTCACCTTCCAACACAATTGCAAGGATACATGGCTGGGAAGCTCAGAATTCAGAACAACAGCGACAACTTTCAGACAAGACGTATTGCTCGCCAATCAGGATTCAATCGGAAAAGTTACTATGTTCGGGTACGCCATGATGCTTAAAACTTATGTGTAGCAGAGTTAAAATGGCTCTTTCATAGTATGAGATCACCTATCAGGATCGCAACGCTAGGGTGGTAAAGCACCTAGGTTATGGCGACCTCGAGAAGATCCTGGTTATCACATTGCCAGCGGATCCATTCTTTGTAGCTCTTAGTGGGAAAACAGCTGCACTCGCACTCATCACACCATGGAACACTGGCGGCAAAGACGCATCAAAAGAGAATGTGTATATGACAACACGTGAGGATAGCTTTATCATGGATATCCGAGACCTTCAAGGAGTTGTGGGATTGGTTGAGACTCGTAAGAAGTGGGGCATTATAGATAGAACTAACAGAAGCATCATGCAGAATGTTGCGGATGACATGACAGATGTAATTGTGAGTGACGATGATGCGTAGTAGAATACAAACAGAACTTACGGTGGCAAGGTAGAAGCCGTCTTGAAGTTTGGCTTCATCCTCTTCTCTAGTGGTCATGGTGGTAGACATACGTTCTGGGCATGGACACAGATCAGCATGCCAATGAGTTCAAAATAACAACAGTTAGCCCTTGTCCATGTCGGAGCAATGGCGGGTCGCAAGTTCATGGGTGGGAAAGAAGCACAGTCATGTACATGGGTAGCTGTTTCGAAGAAAAGAAAGTCACATTTAAAATGCATGTCAGAAACGGGTTGACACTAATAATGCATGACGGTTCCAGAATGTCAGTGAAAATAACTGGCTGACCCTGTCATTGAAAAGATCCGACCACACTATCAACGACATGATCACTGATTTTATTGAGATCAACGACATGGTCACGAATTATGCGTGACTTCACTTCCTGTAGTGTTGCATAGTATTTCCTTGTAGGATGCGTATAGAATGCCAATCCCGATGATGAGAGGCATCCAGTATCCTGACGTTCTTCTTTCTCAGGTATGAAATGGATAGTACTGTACCGTCTGGTTTCGAAGTGTGTCCAAGTGTTTCTATGTACAAAATATGAACTTGAGTATTTGTGTAGAAAGCGGCGACTCAAATTCAGAGTTTCTGCGCCTCCACTGATTTCCTTCAAAACTATCCTGTTCAGGCTGGGATCTGGCAGAAAAGCGAGAACGCCTGTTGACCGGTAAGTGACCACTCCATCGTACTTGGGTCGGGCTAAACGGCACCCAAGGCTTCTCGGGGACTAACGATGGTCAATATCTGTTGCCGCCGCACATCACTCAATGCGACCCGGACCATCAGCGAGGCACAAACGCCAAAGTTTTATCCTATCTACTTCAGTCGGAGAACAGCACTATAAGTGCATGACGCATAAGAATGGAGAGCGCTGGTCCACGGAAGAGTTCCTCCGGATCTTGGTCTCACAGAAGCCGGAGATTCGTGGCTTGTTGGACGTCGGTGCTCGGATTCTGGAGCTACAAAACGATGAACTGGCGAAAGCATGGCTCTACTTTAAACCAGATGCCTCTGCCGCTGTCTACTTCAACGAGGACGACGAATTGATGGTGCTTACCCGAGACGGACACAGAGCTTCTATTATCATCACTGTTTGGCCAACAGCTCGACCAATGCGTCGTGTACCTCGATGATGCCCATACTCGTGGTACTGACATCAAGTTTCCCAGCGAATTCCGTGCTGCAGTCACACCGGGTCCGAAGGTCACTAAAAACCGTTTGACACAAGGTACATATACCTGACAATGATTCAGTGCGTACGTCTAAATGTTGTTCGTTACAGGTTGCATGCGGATGCGTAAACTTGGACATGGACACTCGATCATGTTTTTCGCACCCCTCGAAATCGATCGCAAGATTCGTTTGTTGGCAAGCAAGGGTCTGGCGGACGAGATCGACACGATAGATATCTTACACTGGACGATTCGTGAGACATGCGACGACATCCAGCAACGGGCCCCTCATTGGGCACTACAGGGAACGGACCACGTTTCCCGATATATCGCGTGGACCGAATTCTGTAACGATCAACTTACCCCGGAAGAGCTATCAGAAATGTGGCTCCAGCCAGAAGCCAAGAGCCTGGAGACGCTCTATGGGCCCCAGAACGAATCAAACCTGATCTCTACGTTTACTCCGATCATTCGCCAACATTGTGACGAGCTCGGTATCCTAACATTCCTCGATGCAAGCATGGACGAAGAGCAGGAATGTGAGGTCATTCACGAAGCCGAACGTGAGCGACAAGTGGAGCGTCCTCCAAGGGTGTCTGCTGCGACCCAATCAATCCACCCAGATGTTGTTGCGTTTTTCAAGACGGGCGTCGTACCGATAAACTCAAAAGCCTTTAGTCCAGCTTTCAAGGCTCTAGATGCGACTTCTGCGGCTACCGACGAAGCGCATGTTTGGAGCTCGGATTTACTGGTAACAGCAGACTTTCAGAAAACTGGTGGATTCTTGAGAAATATGGATGACTACTTGCGCCCTGTTCAGTGGATCGTCTCTGGGAAGCGGGCTCAAGACAAAGTGCTTGTCATTTTCAGTCCGCACGAGGTCAACCTCTTGATAGAGGACATTAGGTCGAGCAAGAATGTCCGTCTCCATTTATACACACCGCGTATCATCGGGTCGATGAAACCATGCGACGACCTCGACCTGTACACCATTTTTGCAGCTCCCACCCGTTGGATCACCCCGCCACATCTTATGGACCAGCTGAACGTGTTCGCCGGGCAGCTGTATCTAAAAGATTATCAGACATACATTCGATTGTGCCTTTTCTGTGCGTGTACGCAAGAGACCTTGACGGCGAAGAGGGCATCGAGGTTGGCCACAATGGGTTCATCGAGCCGATGAATCGACCAAAGCATCTGCGGAACATACATTCGTTCCAGCACGCGCTTATACCTTGCCTATCGAAGTTGATGACATTCGGAGGAAGGGCATGAGCTTTGCACTGACGCACATGGGAAGACTCCTTGATGGACAGCGCCTCTCTGAAGATGATTTCCGAGAGGGTGATGATGTACGTCTTGATTCTTGGCTGCATGATGGCGTGGCTGACTATTATTGACCAGTCTGATAGTGTCACCAAGCGTGAATAACGGGGATCAGGACGTGAAATATGTATATCTCAGTGTTCTAGGGCTGTGTTGTAAATCTGTCGTGTTTACGCTATCGCTAATGCTCCACAAGGCGAATCATGAAAATAGGTTACTCTCATCGTAAGAATGATGGTCTTGTAGTGTAGCGGTTATCACTTGGGATTCTGAAGATATCTTCCCAAAACCCAGGTTCGAGTCCTGGCAAGACCTGAATTTTTTCCGCCCACGCTACCGAATAACCCTTAAAGGAGAGTGCCAGTTCGCCCTCCTTGTCACCCTCCGCTCACTCGCAGGCGACATCTGCTCGATTGTCTGCGATCGCTACTCAACTACGAACCTTTTTACTGTTTTATGCCAAAGCGACCCATTGAAAGTTATCGAAAAGTATCCAGAATCCAACAGAAATCATCACAGACCACCTCAGATAAGCATCAACATGGCACCTTCTCCCTTCTCCTCGACCTCCCACAAGAATCGCTCACCCACATTACCTCTTACCTCCTCCCGCCTTCTCTCCTTGCACTCGCTCGTACCTGCAGATACCTCTATGAACACATAGACGACGACAACACCTGGCTTCGCGCCTTTTTGAACCAGTTCTTTGGTATCAGCCCAGAACACGAGCTCGAGCACGAGCGCATCCTGTTGCTCAAGCGAACAGAGAATACCTGGCGCAAAGAATTCATCCTCCGTCACGACATCAGGCGGTACGTCGTGTTCCCATTCGAATCGAATCCATGAAAATGACCTAGCTCGCCTTCCCAGACAATGGGAACGCTCGCGAAACCCGACCGTCACCCATGCACCCCAGCATGCGTCCATCGACGGAGTCCATCTCATGTCGGCCTATGGGCTCTTGACGGCGTCTCTCCAGTACGGCATCGTCGCACGTTCGATCCCGCTCAATGGCAAGGTGCTCAGGGGGTACATTGATGCGTCCGGGACTGGACTGGGTATCGGCAATCCCAATGTCGAGTTTACACCCGACGTTTCTGCGTGTGCCATGTCCTCCGAGGGCGGTACCGCACGCGTCTTTTGGGGCAAGCGCAACGGGGAGGTGGCCTTTAGCGTCGTCAACCGGGTCATGGACGCGCGCGCGACGTGTACATTTATGCGGTGCGGCGTGAACGAGCAGCACGATGGCGCTGTGCAATATCTCATTCCTGATTCGGGTACGAACACGCTCTTGTCTGCGGGTGCGGACGGACGGATGAAGCTTTGGGATACGAGGACTCTCGAGTGTCTGTGGTCTACAGACCAACAGCAGCAGTCGCTCGTCGTGGACCCATTTTTAAGCATTGCTGGTGGCCTCGGCGATGGCTTTGTCGCTGGTGCGTTGAGGAGTGGAGATATCCTTTTGTATGGCCTACACGAGTCCGAGACGCCCGTGGATGGACGACGCGTTCATTCCACCCACCAACTGAGGCTTCTTCCTCCCATCCGATCAGAACCGACCTCTCGAGATGTCCCATCGTCCCAAGAACAAGTCGGGATGATGTGGTTGTGTCGCACTGGAGACATGAACGTACAGCTCCTCGTTCAATACATGGACCATCCGCACGTCTACTGTATGCGTGCCCAGGTCCAGTCTCACGCCGTGACGACCACTGCCTTTGGCGATAAATTGTTCAGCAACGTCTCTGCTTTGCAGCCCATCCTGCCCACACATTCCCAAGACATGAACATGCTCCTCGTTGGCGATGTGCTTGGTTTTGTCAGCATCTATGACGCCAGCGATTCCTTGCAGACTCTGGTGGCGCCCGTCCACAGATTCGAGGCGCATACAGACGGTGCTGTGGCAGCCATCGCATGGAGTTCGACCGTCTTTGCGACTGGTTCTTCCAGAGGGACGACTGTGGTCTGGGACTCGCTCACGCTGGAACCTGTGCGCTACTTTACCACACCCGCACCCCGTCCTGCACCCGGCCAAGACTGGGATGCTGTCCGTCGCCTTTTCATTGACAATGATCTCGTGGTGATCGTGATTGGGAACCGGGTGATGACGTGGAAGGTGGGGGAGACACATGGCGGGCGTTCGCACAAGAAACCCAAGCACGCCAATGCCAAGGTCAACATTTCCACCAAGGGACATCGTGAGCGTTCTCTGCGCCATTCTCACGCACCGTCTGATGGATGTGATTAGAACGCTACGAGATGCGCAAGGACATTACCGAGTCCTATATGGAACTCGAGTATGAAATGGCACATACACAGCGCGTGTATAGCCGTGAGCGTGAGCAGCGGTCAACGCTGGATACGCTTGGTCTTTCAGAGCTGGAAGCGGTCGAGTATGTGCTGATGCTCTCTCGTGAAGAGGAAGAAGCGCGTCAGCGACAACTCATGATCGAGGAAGGCGTATTCGAGGGCGAGTTTGACGACCTTTCCGACATGCCCGTTTCCCCGCGCGTCAGATCCGGTCCTTCTACCCCGTCATTGTCACAACAGAGTCGTCTCTCGGTTGGTCGTGTGCGCCCGCGAGTCTCAGTCCCAGTGTCCAATGAAAAGGTGCAGGTGTCACCACCGTTTGTGCCAGAGCCAATGGAAGCTGGGACGAGTATCAGTCCACTGAGACCGCTCACGATCGGGTCCAGTGTATCGCCGGGTCCACTGACGGCACGCAGCACGTCGTCGTCTTCCCTTGACTACTTTCCAGCCATCAGTTCTGGTCAGTCTTCGACGTCCAGTTCGAAGCGAGGGACGTCTACGAGTCCTAAACTGCGTCCTTCGGCTTGGAGTACCCCGTTGAAATTGTCACCCACGTCGTCGTCGCCTCGTTCGCGTGTCGTGACGCCGACGGGGTCCTCGGGTTCGGGAGTGGCTCGGACCGGCGTAGAGATGGACGATGATTTGAAGCTTGCGATCGAATTGAGTCTCGCAGAGGCCCGAAGCAGGGGAGACAAGGTAATGGGGAGATAGAAATCTAGGACTCTTTTTCCGTATAGATGGTGATTTGAATAGAATTGTTCCTACACGGTTCTGCGATCGGTCATGACGCGTACGATACATCCTGTACCCGCAATCTCTGTCAACTAGTCTTGTTCAGTCGAGCGAGCCAGTTGAAGAGGACAAGGCCAACCTTTTCATGCCACCCGAGCAACACGCTCCCGCTGACATCGCCCCACCCGGGCAGACCCATCCCCTTGTAGATGTACCTCATCAGCGTGTCCTGGTCGTCCTGGGAGAGCGATCGGAGAACAGCAGGCACGTCTGTCGCCTTGGTACTGTTGAGCACCGACACGACGATCTGCAGAGAGAGGTTCTACAAGCGCAGGTCTGTATCGCCACGTCCAAACAACAACCAAACCAACAAAAGCGCACCTTGGCTTCCTCGACGTCGGGTCCGTACGGTGGACGGGCGAGTGCGACGCCGAGTGCCCCTGCGATATCGCCCCTACGACCACCGTGTCAGTCTGCACAGCGACGATGGGCGCGAGAGAAGGTCAAGGCTGTACTTGTTGAGGACGCTGCGCACGGCGAGCTGTTTTTGTTTGGTGTCGGCGAGGACCTGAGTGGGATCGCGTGGGTCGGCGTCGTAGAGCTCTGTGTCTTGGAGGACGTCTTCGTCGTAGGCGTCGACGTCGATCTTGCGAAAGGACATGGTGGAGAGGTGGAATGCTTATGTAATGGATCTTTTCATCTTATCGTCCCCTCCACTAGTACGTAGTCAAAAATGTCGTGTTATTCAATGGGGGGTTGAGAATATGGACCCCCTTGTCGGGACCAATCGTACATACACAGTCAAGTATGTCTAGGAACATTTTCCTGGCAGCCTAGTCTACCCTCCCTCTGAAAAAGACGAGAGAAACGTACACGAATCATTCACCGTCAAAATCACGCTCATAAAGTGGCAGTCCATCCAACAGCTTCCCCACATGCGTCGGCGCGAAATGCATCCCCTTGCGACGAAGACCGATCAACACCTTGAGTGCATCCATGGGCGAGGTTTGGAACGTCGGTGCGCCCAGGGCAGGCTGGCGCTGCCGCGGTCGGTTCTTGAGCACGATGAACCCGTCGCTGCCCATCTCGACGCCCTGTTCGCCGTCTAAATCTCCCGCGTAGACGCACAGGAAACGGCACGTCCGAATGTACGTCTCATAGTCCTTGAGATACAACTGCCCAGCAAACAAGTTGAGCTGGTCCATCATGAGCGGTGCGGCGGTCCACAAGGCGCGAACCCTTGGGACACTGTACAAGCCGAGGTCGTCGCATGGTTTCATGGACTTGAAGATGCGAGGGGTGTACAGATGCAGATGGACATGGTCGCTCGACCTGATATCCAGTATCAAGTGCTCTGCCTCGGAAGGACTGATAATAACAAAAACGTCCTTTTGAGCACATCTTCCAGAAACGATCCATTGGACAGGGCGCAAGTATTCGCCCACATTTTTCGTCGCATTGACCGTGTTCCGAAAATCGGTCGTCACCAGTATAGAGGGACTCCAAACGTGCGCCTCGTTGGTAGCTGCAGAGGTCCCTTCGAGCGCCTTGAAAGCAGGACGGAATGCTTTGGAATTGGTAGGAATGGCGCCCGTCCTCACAAAAGAAACAACGTCTGGATGCATCGTATGAACAGCAGCCGGCACTCTGGCTGGCCGTTCAATCTGTCGTTCGCGCTCGGCTTCATGGATGACCTCGCGCTCCTGTTCTTCATCCATATTCGTCGTACGGAGATACGACAACACCCCGAGCTGGATGCAATGTTGTCGAATGACCTGACTCGTCAAAGGGACAGAGCTGAGACTGTTCCGCGGCCCATAGAGGTCTTCCAACTTTTTCGCTTCTGGCTGCAGCCACTTGGCCGACAGATCCTTGGAGCTCAAATGACCTCGGCTAAAGCTGGACCATACGTCGTAGCGCGATGCATGGTTCATCCCTTGTTGTGCCCAATGAGGTGCCCGTCGTTGAATATCGTCACACGTCTCCCGCATCGACCACTGCAAGATATCCATCGCGCTAATGTCGCTCAGAGGACATTTGCCAGCCACATAGCGAATACGTCGGTCGACCTCGAGAGGCGCAAAAAACATGATGGAGTGGCCATGTCCGAGCTTGCGCATCCGCATACAACCTAGACGCAAAAACGATTCAGATCCGTAGACTTTTGTCTTGGGAGCTGTACATACCCTGAGCCAAACGATCCTTGGTAACCCCAGGGCCCAAGGTGACAGCCGCGCGGAAATGACTAGGAAAGTTGATGTCGGTTCCACGCGTATGCGCATCATCGAGGTAAATGACACATTGGTCTAGCTGCTGCGCAAAAGGAGACGATAAAAACAGCTGTGTGCCTCCGTCTCGCGTGAGGACCGTCAGCTCATCATCCTCACTGAAATAAATGGCCGCGAACGAACTCGGGCTGACATCAAGCCAGGCCTCGGCCAGTTCGCGGTTCTGAAGATCCAACATTTGGGCACCGACATCCAACAAGACACGGATCTCGGGATTCTGTGCGGCCAGGATACGAAGGAATTCACGCGTCGTTCGCCGTGCACCGCCGTCTTGCGTCGTGCACAGGTAATGATTGTTTTCTGGTTGAAGTAGATAGGCCAAAACTTTGGCATTGGTTCCGCGCTGATGTTCTGGATCGTGCTGAGTGATGCCCAACGGTAACAGATACTGGCCGTCGTTGGTTCCCGAAAAACCTTGGACGATGTCCATTTAGCAAGAACAACAATGCGAGATACAACGACTTACCCGTCAGCAAGCGATCCCGCTGTTCAGCCAAATCCCATCCCGAGCAAGACAGTTTCGACGGAAACTCTTTGGCTTCTCTTGGGAAAACGACCCTCGAAAGGTAAAAATCGATCGTCGCCTTGTTCCTGGAGAAGGAAGGGAACAAAACCTTGCGCCACTGTTCCGACGACTTGATGTTGATCCCGCTAAGGTTTGGCGGCGGTTCCGCAACAGACGAACACTCTTTGGTCCACAGATCGTAATCTTGCGATGGGTCGTCTTGTTTCAGTAAAATCTCAAAAGACGCCTTGAGTTGGTCTTCGGTGAGACCGCCATAGTAGTAAGACAGGCAAGTGAGGATGATGGCGACGTCGGGGTGCCCAAACTCGGCCCTTTGCGCAGGGACATCCTTGGCTCTGTACGGAACTGCGAGCATGGTACGCGTCAGAGCGAGACCATAATCTACTCGCCATCGGCGCTCCCTGAATGCAAACAAGAGGATGCTCGTAGCCAAGAGACCACGCAAGAGCAGCAGTCCACCCCGCTGAGGAGACTCCTTGGAGGCATACTCCTCAACTAGTCGCATTTTAGCATTAGACACACGTTCGTGTGATATGAAGCTCTGAATGGCACTCTTCAGTTCCGGACGGAGTTGCCCAAAGCTAAAGTTTGGGAGATGACCGTCCATGATGTCTTGCACCAACAGCGAGATCAGCTTCCGACCAGCGGTGTCTACCTGCAAGATACGAAGATGGGAAAACGATCCGGGCGGCCCGCTCTCGTACTCCACCACATCCGGAAAGAGTTCCTGCAAGCAGGGAGCACGCTTGTTCACGAGGTGAAGAACCTGTTGTGTCGTCGTCCATCGTTCAGGGAAGCCTTCCATGTGCTGCTGATTGCCAATGGTATACACCAACTCGTATCGAACGTGAAGAATCTCGTCGCTTTCATCCAAAATGTCTCGTGAATGAGAGTGCACCCATTTCTGAAGCTCCAGCAATTGGGACGACACCTCGCTGTCCTGCGCTTGGGGTAACTGCTTCTCCACAGTGACTAGCTTCAGGGACAAGACATGCTCGGGCTGGACGATGAGAACACCATGATTGTTCATGCATTCCTCCATCACCTCGTGGAGGGTGGCAATTTGGTCAGGATTGATGTCTACAGAACGTGAAAATGGAAGAAAATAGATCCGTCTGTTGGCGAGGCCACCAAGACGATCTACGAGAAGCTGAAACATTTGTGAGGTCAACGCCTTGGGGACAATGACGCGGACTATTTGGCCGCCGTCGGCGAGCACAGCGGCAGAGATGGGAACGATCACGGACGACTTTCCTTCACCCATGTTGAGTTGCATCGCCGTGTTCTTGCCAGAGCAGGGTGATATCATCTCGTTGGCAACGTCCACCTGGACACGACGGATCAAAAAGTTGCCTTGGAGCTGGTACGAACGAGATGCGTAAATCCAGTTGAACCACACGCATCCTAGAGCAAAACACACACCTGGATCAACAGCCAATCAGGATGGTCCCCGGCAACCCATCCATCGCACCCTTCATTCTCACACTCCTTGAGAAACTCTTCGTGAAAGCCATCCAGAAAGAGCCGAAGCAACCTCCGAGCACGCTGAACCTCAAGCCCGAGCAAGGCCAGCCTCGTGAGACACTTCTTCCACTCTTCCGTGAGCACGACTTGCGAGTTGGACGCGAGAATCCGAAACAGCGCATGCGCAGTGATACGCGGCCACTGACCAGACTGCTTGACAGCACGCTCGCCGTCGTCTCTCGGGCCCAAACCCAGCTTGAGATGGTCGAGCGCTTGCACGTATCTGGCTCGACACTGGATGTAGTGTGTCTTGAGTCTCTCCGGGGTAGGTTTCTTTGTCGTTCCTTGGACTCCGTGTGATTTTTCGTTTTCGAGGCTCTCGGCGCTGGCGCGGAGAGCTGATGCGTATCGGATCTGGAACAGGTTTGTTGCGTCTGCTTCGGCCATGGAGATGAGATGGTGTAGGGGGGCAGAGTTGGGGGGTGACGTATTCTGGCCCTTGGTGGTGTATCGAGGCAGTTTATCATAAGCCCGAATTGATGGCGTAGGCCTCGCAAGCAGTTGGTACACGGTCGGCGACCGGGAGACTTGGGTTGGGGTATTTTGCGAGGGGAAGAATGAGTAGGGGAGATTCGGAACGGACTTGGAGCGCACGCCTTGCAGAATTTTCTCAACGCGAGTCAAGTGCTGCCGGAATTTCAAGTTGCGATAACAACTGCCAAAGTAGTTTTCAATGTTGGACGTCAAAGTCGGAATGTCGTATAGGTTGGGATCGAGCAGGGATTGTGAGGGTGTCTCGGGCCAAGCGATAAGCAGTTGCTGAACAGTGGCGCTAGCGTCTGACTCCAGTCTCTTGCTGTACTCCTTGAGTTGACGTTGGCGCAAGGCGTCAAAGCTCTCGCCGGGTTTAGCTGGTGCAGTACTTTCAAGGCTACGTTCAAAGGGGTAGGCGCAGCTAGCAATCTTGATGCGCAATATTTCTGGGGCAGGACAATACCCTTCCGTGAGCTCGTAAGAATCGTAACTCGGTGGATCCTCTGAACAAAAGTCCTCCTCCGTCGCGAATGCTACAAACGCTGGGACGACGTCGCAAAGCGTTGGCGAGACGTACGCCATAGCGGAGAGCGAGAAGAACAGCTGCATCCACTTGCCCTCATCACCGTTCCGTAGGAGGTTGTATGCTTCAAGCCACATCGACGGAAGATTGGGGCTTAGCCACGAGCGGTCATATTGCAACGACAACGGGGCCGACCCCGAGACAGTCGCCTTCGCCCATAATTTCGTCAAGCCCTTGACGAATTTCAGACCTGCGGTATTGACGGCCCGGTGGTGAATGATGCTCGCTGCCGTGTAGGCGCGGTGCTCTCCTTGGGAGGAGTCCACAATGTCTCTGCTCTGGTACTTCACATCGCCATTCACCCAGGAAGGCACCCCAGAAAACTCGGAAGAAAAAAGATATGCAGTCCGTTGCGCACTGCGCTTCAGCAGGTGCTGATCCCTCTCTGGAAACGATTCAAAAACGGCGCTTGGTTGGCTCTCGTGGAACAGTTGGAGTCGTTCACAATGGTCCTTGATCCCGCTAGCGAGAATATACAGCTCATGATGCTGAGAGCCCGCTGGGAGATCGAGCCATTCCACCTTTTGCATGCACCGGAGCTGCTCGGGGTACCATGTCCGCGATGGAGACAGGGATGCGATCAAGCCCAACAATTCCGCGTCACGAGGGTTCAACTTCATGATTGACCAACAATTGGCCGAACGGAGTAGAGACAACGCCTCCTCCGTGCCTGACCTTCCCGTGAGCGGGTCTGTGCTACACCCGCTCGTCAGAGCGTGCAGGTAAGCGCAGTACAGCTTGTTCGTCAAGCTGACGT
Organism: Xerocomus spinulosus; assembly: GCA_038094075.1. Lineage (NCBI taxonomy): Eukaryota > Fungi > Basidiomycota > Agaricomycetes > Boletales > Boletaceae > Xerocomus > Xerocomus spinulosus. The sequence goes on along the minus strand of JBBPTN010000323.1, from coordinate 3,399 downwards.
TCCCGGTCAAACAGCCCAAATCAGCGTCGACTCTGTAAGTCTGGTAGGTAATTCGAGGGCGATCCATAGTATCGATCTCGACGCGGACATGATGGCCTTCCATCCAAAAGGATATATTGCCTTCGGGGATGAGGACACGTCTAGGGAAGAGTTCGTCGGCGTCGACTTTCCCAGACTTGGGTCGAAGTACCAGTCGGTTGACCAAACCAAACAACGTCCCAATAGACTGGTTTTTGTCATAAACCATGTTCCGGATGTTGTGAGACTGGAGATCCCCATCCTGATCGACGAAAAAGGACAGGCCGTAACGCGGCAAGTCAACAGATAGCCGCAACGGCGACGAAGCTATGCGGGAGTCGATGGGGGAGAATGTGACGAGCAGGTTTTGCGGGGTTTCGAGTGGCTCCAAAAGGGCTGAGACCATGGCCCAGGATTCACTGCGGACGTCTACAAAGCGCTTGCGACCCTTCTTCATGTGGTAGCGCCCAGGTGTGCAATCGATCGTCCAATTCTCTTCTGAACTCTCCCAAAGCTTGTCGAGAGGCCGGATCTCTAAAACGGATGTGGAAATGTTCAACCAGTGGGCATGCCCATCGATCAGTAGCGCTGGTAGGTCCCCTACAAACTTCTCTGGAGGGACAAGCTCAAGCATTGTAGTACCGGATGCGCCCGTTTGTTCTGCTCGGATGACAAGATTATCATCTCGGAGGGCAAAGAACACCTGGTCATGACGTGAGTTTTCATAGGCGCAACCCACGCCTCAGTCGTACTTACTTGGTAGCCATCAATCCTATCCCGCGTCACATAATCCATCCCCGGAAGTGCAGCTGGCACGACATCAAGCACTTGCTGTACAAACAATCAGTCTCTGTCACACCGACGACGGCGGCACCCACCTTGCCGAAAATTTGGTTGTACAGCGGGTGTTGCCTGATCGTGTACGGTAGTCTGCCCAGCGGTTTCCCATCTACCAAAAGCGATCCGTCAAGCAAGTTGAAGTGCACCTCTTGTGCGCACTGGTTTTCAGTCGGTGAGGTTTTGCACGCGAGCCAGCGAGAATTTGGCTGCGGTAGTGGGACCCACTTTGAACCTGGACGGTAAGAAGGCCAGACCTCGGCAATAGCGAGGTCAACGCCACGATCCCCGATGAGGGTTTGGATAATAACGCATAAGACACTCTCCAAGGACAGCGAGAGACGGCGATCTCGATCGAGGAGCAGTTGCGAATGGGGAGGGAGGGAAGTGACATTTCCCGGCGTGTTATCGTGGATGAAAATGGAGCAAGAAAGCAGAATCTTGACGTCTTCAGAGGAAAGGACCTCTCCAGTCGTGGTAGGGTCAACGTCAAAAGTGCTCCGACAAATAGCGGCAGTATCCCGCAAGAGTCCACGAAGTTCTTCATCTTCGCTTGACCCCGAGATTTTGCCTGAAAGTTCCTTCACCCAGGAGAAGACCCTCTCGCGCACAGAACGGAGAAGTTCAAGAGCTTTCTCCGAGATAGATGGGTTAGGGTTTGACGCGAGGAGGCGCCCGAGTAAAAAAGAGATGGTGTCCATCGTCACGCCTTCTAACCAGTTCGCTTTCACATCCTTCAAAAGACTCTCAAGCTCTTCGATGAGCGCTTCACAAAACGAGGGTTGTTGGATCTCTTGGTGCCACGTCCACCCCATGCTGGAGAGTGGGCCAACCTGCGAGACGGCCTGGGCCACGAGTGAATGGACTTCGTGACGACGAAATGTCAATGTACGTCCGCGAAGCTCCCGCAAGATGTTGAGCCACTGAAGCGAGCCGCCACAGCGCAGGTGTCCGAACGCTAAAAATTCGTGAATGGAAAGGTCCTTGTGACAGTCGTACTGATTCGCCATGATTTCGTTGGACGTGTGGAAAGGGGAGTCGACGTATTTTTGGAGGTTCTGGTATGGTCCGTTTTGGAGTTGGTGGGTGCAATACTTGTTAAAGTTAACGCGACCCAACGCCTCGGAGATGGGAGCGCGTGCATGACTGTCAAAGCCACTAAATTTCAGCCCGTTGTTAACGCAAACTCGTTTCTGCGTTGCTGGGAGGGAAACTTTGCTATAGTGTGAAACAACAAACGGTTTGGTGTCAGAACCAAGTGAGATACGTGATCTTGCATGCTGGAATAGATAGGGGAGGAGCGCTGTATATTGGTCGAGCCATATATAGGGCTCTTTGGGCTTCAACGTTGGCGAACAAAGATCGACCAAGAGATGGAATGTGGCACTGCGCCACATATTGAACGACACGGGACAGTCAAGTTCGAACACGACAACTTCGGCGACGTTTCCGACCGGGAGAGGCCATTCGTGAATAGTGATGTTCATTCCTCTGAGTTGTCTCTCGAGGCGGCACTTGACGCATTTCTTTGGGTGATATTCCCGACCATCCTGAGTGACGGCGGAAGAGTGTTCAGTGCTGATACATTTTTGCTTTAGTTCGGTGTGACGAGCATTCGCTCTCTCGAGTTCGGCGACTTTCTTCTGGACATCTCGCTGTGCAGCTTCTTCTATTCTGGTTTTGAGTTGCTGGTGTTGCAAAGATCCTCTGTAGTACCGAACCGCAAAGGTGTCTGAGGTGGCTGTGTTTGAGAAAACGGACCATCCGGATTTTGATTGTGAGTAGCGGCGCGAAAGATATTGATGAGCAAGATGAAGACGATCAAGACTGGTAGCCTTGCAGAGTAGCAGACTCTCCAGGAGACCTATCGGGATCTCCGGTGAGTACTCTGCCAGCATCGGTATCTCCTTGATGGCTATCTTGTCGAGTGCGATCCAAAGCTCGATCACCGTCAGCAGCATGATCGATAGAAGCTCAGGATTGTTTCGGTAAGTCTTCAACGCGCTTGAAGAGTACTTGTTCGCCAATACTTCCAGCTTCACGCAGGCTTCATTGTGGTTCTTCTTCGACACCTGGCTGACCCATCCGCCAATTCCCTCCTCAACCGCTTGCTCCACATCATATAGGGTAATGTACGGTTCTGTGCGGTAGGCCACGTCAAAAAATGCGCCATCAACGGATAGAAAGTCATTCAGAACGCCACGACGGCGATGTACGGCGATGAAGTCGGAATCGGAGGAATCGATGCTGTGATTGGCAAGACAGTTGCGAATGTAGTCACCGCTCCCAAAGAGTGTCAGCTGAATGTCTTGGCTCAGATCGAGTTTTGACGGCGCCCATGGCGGGGATGAACGCTGGGCAGCCTGTACTTGTGTCCACCTCTTCTCGAGCGTCCACCGGATAAATGTGCATGTCTCCAACGCGGTGCGAGAAAGCCAATCCGGAGCGGAAGAGCCGAGTTTCCGCAAGCGCCGACTGATCTTGGCAGTGATAAAGTGGAGAAGATCGTTTGGTAGATCTGCGCAAAACTTTTCCTTCCCGAGG
>JBBPTN010000322.1:0-22152 GCA_038094075.1 Xerocomus spinulosus | reverse complement strand
CCATGAGAAGAAGAGATCACGGTAGAGATCTCCGGAGCATTCTGGCGTTCAGATATCAACGGGGGCGAGGGTCGAGTCTAAGCCAAGCCGAACCTTGAACAGTTCAGGTGGGCTTGCCGGGTCGTGAACGTCCTTGACAGGTTCGGAGTCAAAGAAAGTGAACTGCCGGAGCTAAACACAAATATCAGAGGTATTCCAAACGGAAAAGAAGGACATTTCTACAGCAGCAGTGGTTGCAGATGCCATGACGAGTGTAGAGGACTCGTCAAACCTTCAAATGGGTTTACACATTTGTAATCATCATGCACTGGGTCTTCCCGTTACCACCACCAAGAGACCAGGTTCACCCCCCGGAAATTCAACCAAGTCGTTCTCGTTTAGCATATACCATGGTCTCAGTGAGAAATCTGAGCCTCTGGTTCTTTTCGTGGTCTTAGTGGCATGAACGAGTGACCCGTGACGCTTTTAGTCAAGCAGTGATGGTCATTTTACTTGGTAGCAAGGCATGTATCGGGACCGTTCGACTCGCTTGCGACGCTATCGCTGGGATGCGAGGTATGTAACACAATCTTTTTCTTGCCTGAGCTGAATTTACTGGTCGACTTTTTGTGGATTTTCCACCAGAGTTTCCGTCACTCAACATGAACTAACATACATATTTGCTGGAGGATTGTTTGCCCCCACTGACAGTTCGCAAAAACGGCACTCTTCAACATGGGTCACCACATAGCCGGGATTTTTTTTCCATATGGCCGGCCTAATGGACTGCCAGGCGTGCGATTGTGACATTATGGCTGGTATTCAAACGCCTTCAATCGGGTGGTAGAGACCACGGATTTCAATCAACGAAGGCTGTCCTTACTGCGGTACTGATCTATCGACAACAGCGCCACAAAACATCCGGAAGCTGTGGATCGGTATGATCGTTTTCTGATCTCGATGTCCCGAGTTGGAAAGTTTTTGGATGATATAGGATCCGACTCGACAGACCAGGATCGTGCAATGACCAGTAAGCCGACAGGAAAACGCTTGCCAAAACAGTCGATACCCCCAAATTCCACAGCATCCCTCACTGTTTTTACACCCAATCCAATACTGTCGGTTGCAACACTGCTTCACGAAGGATGGTTATGCCGAAGAAAAGGATTGGTGGCGAGCCTGTACAGCATATGCTGTTGTTCGGAGTCAGAAACGTATCTTTTCCCGTGGCACAGTACCGATCCCTGATTCTTGTTGTGGGTTGTCTCATATCACCGAAGCGAACAAGAACTTTGCAGCAGATATTTTTCCTGCTTACTCTCGGACAAAATGTGATACCACCATTTTTGAGATTTCCGCAATGTCCTGTCCACGGGTCTGGGCTAGAGTAACACGAATCAGCGCGCAAAATCTCATTCGCCGATCATGATTTAAAACACTTTGCACAGCTTTCAATGATTCGGAAAAGCATGCCGTTTTCCAAATGCTGTAAGAAGGATGCAACATCAACAGGTACGCCTCTACTCGGGTTACAAACAAACACTGAAATCATTCGGTGATTTCTAGTCCACATGTTACCAGTGCAGATAGGCAAGGATTAGTTCTCCCCTTCGAGTTTCATGTGGACATCGTATTCCACTCTGTAGTTGGCGAGTTAAGTGAGGTCATCGTGGTGCGCAAGGTTCTTCGGCTTTCTGTTCGGCCTGCTGATCTCGTTGATATTCGTCTGATCAGACAGAATATCCACGCAATCGACGCAGGACATCTCGTCATTATGTAAAGTCCCCATTCGGGTGCAGTACTGGCACTACAAAAGGTCAGGTATGACGCGCTCATCTTAAACTCCACCCTCAACCCACAATGGATAGTGACGAGGACGATTCACACTTGAATCCTCGTTTCTCGGAAGACACTGAAGATCGCGAAAAAGCAGTCAACGCAGAGGTTGGGCCCCGGAAACATCTCGGCCTATGGACGCTCCTCCCAGCTCTGCTTGCGTTCTTATTTTGTATCTCCTTGCCATCTGTCATGCTCTGGTATCTCCTCTCCCGTCCAGCGATATCTCCTGCAGCCGAAGACATGTATCTCTTCAAAGGTGCGATCATCGCCGTAGAGGGTTCGCGCCAGTCAAGCACGGTCAGCGATTCTGGACAGGAGCAAACAAGCACACTATACGGTCTGGCCTTTGCAACAATTATAGTGAGGAGTTTGGAGCCGCTCGTGACCGGGATGAAGACCTTGATACCCCTCTCCCTACAGAATCATATTTTTTCGATCACAGTCCCACTCCTGATGGGCTTGCTTGCCTACCGTATTGCGGCCAAATGGTTGCGTTCGCAGTCCAAGTCAGATGGCGAAGAGAACCCCGATCCTCAATCACTAACACCACTTCAGTAGGTGACTGCGCGTGTCGCTCGAATCTTACACATATTCGATTTATAGGTTCGGGATCATGTTGAAGATATATGGCTCTAGCAACCTTTTTACCTTGTTCCAAGCTGGGCGTTACCTTTACAGACAAAAATGGGTTGGGATAGTCAAGTCTCCGGTTGTGTCGAGCTTTGTTACTCTGACACTTGTCCTTTTCCTCTCGCATGCGATCAGGTGAGCATTTGTAATTGTACTCTGTTTCGCACTGTTCCTGACGTACATAGTCTCACTGACCTGTGGTTGCACATAGTCTCAGGAACAGTCATTTATTCATCGGTTCTGCCGGTCAACGATCTCGCATCGATGCCATATGGGACTACCATCAATACGACTATCTGTCCATACCCTGGCTATGGCCAACTCAGCTCCTCGGAAACCGATCCCATGGTCGCTCTCACGCCTGGGGCAATTCCTGTCGGCCAGAACTGTGGGAGTTACGATAACGTTTTTGTGCAGAGTTTGCCCCCTGGTCCTGGCTGGGGGAATATTATGGACCCCTCCATCCTCGCAGCGAGTGTCTCGGCTTCCAACAACATGTCTGATTTCCGCACGAGCATCATGATCTACTCCGATAATATGGCGGTGCTTGTTCCCACTACGATCAACTCAGACGGGTTACACAACTTTACTGCATCCACATACGGCATCTCCGTGTCGTGCCAAGCACCTAACTGTCAATTATATACGACACCTGGACCGGCCACGGGTATCGATGGAGGGCCATTTGGATGTACTGACTTCAACCCCGTATACAACGCATCGTTGTACAACCTCACCTCCTTCCTGTACGACCCGACGACCATGGCACAACAGTCCAACTGGTCAAACGGGACTGGTGCCAACCCATTTGGCTTTTTTGTCGAACTACCTTTTGACAATTTCCCATGGCATGATACCTCTGGAGTCGATGCCAGCAATGCTACCAATGGTCAACCTGGGTGGTACTATGGCATCTGGCCGGGATCTGTCATCTATCTCACACAGTGCACGGTCACGTCGTACAATGTCTTCCTTACCAACACTAATAACACATACACGATTGCCAATGCGTCGCTCACCGACTTCAACACCACCTCTGCTCTCTCGACTGGCTTCATCGCATGGATGGCGTCGACATATCTCCTACCGCAGATCCAAAACGTGATGAGCTCCGAGATCGCATCTGTGAATTTCTCAAGCACGGTGACGACACAGATAATGCTGCGCGCGCTTGCGCTCAACGCGGGTATCCTCGCTGCAATTCCCGTCAACGCATCCACGACGTCGACGACCCGTATCGCATCGCGATACCCGATCGCACCAGTGGCGACGTTTATCGCACTGTTGTATGCGTATGGCGCGCTCGCGCTCGTAGTCACCGCGTGGGCGTGCTTCCTGAGTGCAGATTCGGTCGTGGTGCGCTCGAACAAAAGGACGACCACACAGAATATACTCCAGATGGTGCAGCTTCGGCTGACGGACCCGCTCGCTGTCGTCGCCGAATGGTTCACCCACGGTACGAACCCAAGTGCCAGTGTGTCATCTGCGTTGAGGGATTCGGAGGATTGGCGACGGACGCTGGAGACAGATCCACTCGACATGTTTGGGCCGGACGACAACGGAGGGATTGCCCCTCATATTTTGAATACGGCCAGTGGGGACGTTCGGTTTAGTCTTCGGAGGAGGTACGTGATGCTCAGCAGAGATGACACGGACACCGAAAGTTAGGAATGAGGTCTGCAGTGTAGGATAAAACTATTTAAATCGTCGCAATCCCATGGACTCAACACTCCAGCTCTGGTGTCAGATCGTATCGAAAACTGGCTGAGACCACACGTGCACCCATAGCATGGAGGACTAGAGTAGGCTCAGCGACGCTGGACTGTTTTGATTCAACACGTGATTATTTCTGACGTCATAGTTACCAGTTAGGAGGTATAAAAGTCAACGCTCCACTCGCCTTGTTGTAGCACCGTATCGCCATGATATACCAAAGCATGTCCCGCCAGCTCGTACTGCGCTCTACACGTCCTGCAATATACCTCGGAGCCTCTCACCGTCTCCCCATCGTGCGCCTCCTTTGCCTTTGCGCATCTGAACGTTGTGTCTGACCCGCTCACATCGTGTAGACATGTAGACATCTGACGACGACACCGCCATCGTCCCAAGAGCAGCCAGGCACTGATAAGGCGCCTTCTCCGCATCCAGAGGGTAGCAATACCTTGATCGTCCTCTCCGCACTCGGCGCACTCGGAGGCCTTTACTATTACTACACCCGTGGGCAACCAGGGGTGGATCGCGAAAATGAAAGGCGCCTGGAAGAGGAAGCGAGAAAAAGGGTGAGGGAGATTGGGGACATAGGCAAAGACAAGATGGAGAGTGTGGTAGCACAAGGTCAGCGGGATTATAACCAGGCCAAGGTAGGATGAACGCATACGCCATTGTCAGATGTACACTGATGACCGTGGGGTAGACTACGGTGCAGGGAGCTGCCTCGACCGCACGCACTCGGGCTACAGAGGCAGGTACAGATTTAGTGGATCGAACACGCCAGAGTGCACACGACGTGCATGCAAAACTGGACGACTTGAAGGGCACAGCAGAACGGAGGATGAGCGATGTTCGCGATCGCTCGGAGAAAAGGTTTGAAGAGGACAAGGGAGAGGTTGCAAATCAAGCACGCGAGGCCGGAAACAGGGCCCGTGGCTGGTTCGGATGGGGAAGTTCAAAGTGACTTGGTAGATTGTAGAATGACTCTTTTGGTTCGGATTTGTACACTACGTTGACATCATTTCCCGATGTACGCCCATTGTTTCGCGTTTAGGTGATTTGTAAGTAACAGCTAGCACCAAACTGGGATCACATATGACGCCACAGCCACTACATCCGCTGGTTGAGAGCAACATAAATAGAACGGCTCACTCACCATTCCCATCATTCCCTTCTCATTCTATTTCTTGTCGTGTGAGCCACAAAAGCGAAGAAAACAACAGAATAGATCATATATTGTCCCCCGAATCGCAGAAGACAACGCCATAGAGTCATGAGCAAGTTGCAAGATCGGGTCGTGCTCGTCGGAGTAGGGTGCGGTACATATTATTATTCGGTATCGAGGTTCCACACCTGCTCATTACCTCGTCTATAGAGGGGCGACGTGCTCAGGCAAGACAACACTTGCGAAACATCTCCTGAGCATTCTCCCGAACAGTTTCATCATCCACCAGGATGTGTGTGCTTTGTTTTCAAATTTCGGTGTACATATTGATCAGGAATTCATCCAGGATTTTGCTCCTGTGAGGACGCTCTCTGACGCTGCACAAGTCTCTCATGGCTGACAATTCCTAGCCGGAACATTTGATCCCGATTCATCCAGTTCACAAGGTGCAAGATTGGGATACACCGCAGGGAGCTATCGATTGGCCCAGGTTGGGTGCATTCCTACAGAACGTAAAAGAGAACGGGGCGATACCCACTAGTCACAAGAGTCACGACCATCTGAACGAACAAAAGAAGGTCCCTCTCACCGATTCCGCTTATCAAACATTCCGAACCCGATTTCAAATGATAGAGGAAGAACAACGCAAGAAGGGGATTCGTATCATATGGGGACTTGTAGATGGATTTCTACTGTATTGGGACAAGGTCGTTCGTTTTCGACGTGCTCAATGCCTCTTGTTTACTGATATTCGCGTAGGGGACTTGGGACCAACTAGATGTGCGGTTTTTCTTGCGTGTCCCGCACGATACCCTCAAAGAACGCAGACAACAACGATTCGGATACCACACAGCAGGTGAGGGCTCAGCATACCTTTTGATAACCAGTAATTGACTCTTCTCTCGTCCTCTCTGGTACCGCACGGTTTCGACTGATGTGACGTTTCCTTATCTCCGACATACCCGTCCACCCGCCATTCATTCGTTCCCTCCATGCATGACTTGTTTGCAATCCAACCCAGAGGGATCACTGTGGCAAGATCCCCCCAAATACTGGGAACACATTGTCTATCCAGCGTACACCCAAGCTCACAAGGACATGTTCGAGAATGGGGATGTAGAGCATGGAAAGCTAACAGGCGAGAGAGTGCCGAACCTGGTAGTGATCGAGCCTGCAAAGGAGGGGGCAGGCATGAGCATGGATGATATCGTTCGTGTGTGCTCTGACGTGCTTTGGGACCGTGCGAGCCGATTGGACGGTTAGACGGTTTCCCATTCGAATTGGAAAATGCAGGAGACCCTGGGATCAATGGCGTTTGATAGCGTTGCTCATCTCTTTTGCGGCTGTACAGTTTCCATGCTAGCTTGTATCCTAGATATAAATGCATCCAGAATTATCGCACCAGTTGATGATATATAGACAAGTCAATAACTGTGGTGAAAAAATGCCGCCTCACGATATTTCTCGATTAACCCACAAGTATGGAAGGGTACGTCAGGATTTATTCAAGTCCCTTGACATTTTTCGGACCTATCGCGTTCTCCTGTGGTCATTGGGTGGGAACGCGTGCGCGACTGATTTTAGTCATGTGAGACGCGAATAAGGTTGGGCTGTGTTTCATTTTATGCACGGCCACTCGGCACCTGCCCTGCGTCCAATCAGAGAGCTCATCGTATCGTGTGAATAATTCGCCTCTCTTATCCCTACATGGGTGTTAGGCTATGTCACTCATGAAACGTACGGTTTTCGGTTAGGGTCCATATCGTCTTCTTTCAACCACCTTCGTGCATACAACGATGAGCAGTGAAACCGAACCTTTACTTCGAAGCGAGGAATCCGGTCAACGTAATTATGCGCGCAGCGACGCAGAGTTCCTAGCTGCGCAACAACAGTCCCAGACTCTTCACATCCGCTCCGTGGTCTGGGCTGCTTTGGGTGTAGTCTTCATAATCAGCGTCATACTTGTCCTCGTTGACCCTGGCCATCTTCGGGATCATGGTTGGTCTGGCGAGCTGCCCAGGGACCCGAATCTTGCAGCCCGGAGGCTACTTGATTCCGCTCCTGTTATTGTATGTCCTCACGACCTCGACTTGCCTTGTGGCTGACACGCAGCACAGGATGGTCACATTGGTTGGGTTCAGTTTAATTTGTAAACGTTGGTTCATTTATTCGGTCCCCCAGACCTACCGTATCTTGCAAGGGTGGGTTGGCGAAACAACGTTTCGGACATCCCGCTCGATGGCAACGTTCCAATGCATGTTGATATTCCTCGACTTCGTGAAGGCAAAGTGGGCGGGTTTTTTTGGTATGATCTGCCTACTACTTCAAACGTGGATAGATTGACGCATTGAATGAAGGTCTGTATACGTCAACTGCCCCGAAAGTTCAGTCGAAGGAAAGGACTTTTTAACTGCTACATGGAGGGTTCGGTATGTCACTCCCATTTTCATGTTGGCATATAACTCCATGTTGCGTGTTAGCGATACGCTTGAACAAATCGATGTTGCCAAAGGTTTGATCGAGAAGTATCCCGACGTGAGGCTTTCCATTACTCGCTTATCTGATCAGGACTCACGACACTCTAGGTATTCAGCTTTGCGCTCAGTTCAGAAGATATCAAACAAGCTGTCTTTCAACGAAAGATAGCCAGTCTACTTGGGGTTGAGGGGTCTGTTTCTTTCCGTCCGTTCTCTAGGATTCGCTGAGACAATTCACAGAGGACATCAACTAGGAAATTCTATCTCGGTATTGCGACAGTATTATGCGCTTGGTGTGCGATACGTGACGCTCACCCACACATGTCACAACGCATTCGCTGATTCGTGTGGATATCTAACACAAGTTGCGCCATTACACTACGGCTTGAGGTTCGATACTAATTTTCATCCTCGTTATCGTTGATTGTATAACGCATCCCTATCTAGTACTATCGGGTTCAAGCTTATCGAGGAGATGAACCGGATTGGCATGTTAATCGACCTATCACACACCTCCGACATGACCGCAACACAAGCAATCTTACACTCCAAGGCACCTGTTATCTGGTCCCACTCATCAGCAAGGACCATCCACGATGTTGCTCGTAATGTCCCAGACGAAGTGCTCAGCCTTATCGGTAGTGAAGAAGGACAGAAGGATGGTATTGTCATGGTACGTGCTTGTAAGCGTCGTTTTGTCGTTCTTACACTTTGATAGGTCAACTTCGCACCTGATTTTATTGCCCCCGAGGGTCAGGCGAATGTTCAGGCCGTGGCTGATCATGTCGAGCACATTGCAAAAGTTGCAGGAAAGAAACAGTGAGTTCAGATGCCTTTACATTTTCTCGGGCGTACAACTTACCTCCGTAGTGTCGGAATCGGAAGCGATTTCGATGGGATTGGATCGACCCCCAAAGGACTAGAAGATGTCTCAAAGTACCCTGCCCTCGTAAGTATTCCGTTTTCACATGCTCCGTTACGGAACTAACTGCTGCTAGGTCGCCGAGCTTTACCGTCGGGGCTGGGATAAGTATGAATTAGCAGGCTTGACGGGAGGCAATCTACTTCGGGTTTTTGCAGGGGTGGAGAAGGTCGCTCGCGACCTTCAGGCCGTTGGAACTCCGGCTGTTTATGATATTTATGAGAAGAGGGAGGATATGCCGATCCTCCGACCGGGGCCCTCAGTATAATAGATAGCCGGTAGGTATGTTCATAGTGAAGAGCAAGACGCTTGGTTAACGACCTGCGCGATGGTTACAGTAAATACTGTTATGTAATGCACTGCGTCACGAAGCAAGCAGAAAATCCCGCGATGTTGTTTCCGCTGTCAAGTGCTGAAAACCATTTCTGCACCCCACTGCTCCTATAAAGTCAGGGACATAATTGACCTCATTTGTTGTGTGGGCAGGTCGGACGGGGTGAAATCGGTCATTGCCATTGTGGTCGACAGGTGCGTTCTGATCGGTTTCAAATGCGATGCCCTAGTCACTTTACTACTACACTCGAGACTAGTGCCACTGAGGCCTGAGGACAACTTGCCTGACCCTTTCAGTTCTGTTTGGGATCGGTCTCAGCTCTTGTACAACTCCCTCGGCCTCGGGTCAATTCTATGGCAATACTCCAGTATTAGTTCTTCCCAGACGCTCGGCGACTTGAGACGACTCACATTCTAGCGCGGTCACGGTACATGATGTCAACCTCTTACTTGTTATACATACCAATCGCGGTTGCTACACTTCTGGTTATCCCGGAAGCAACCGAGGCGACTTCCTCCGGGACCAAAGGGACACTTCTTAATAGGTAACCTTCATGATCTCCCGCGGACCGAAGCAGAGAGGGCCAAAGCCTATGTAGAATGGCGTAAAGACTACGGTAAGTCTGGTTCTTTGAGACCGATCCTTGCTCAACATCTAGCAGGCGACATCATGCATCTGGACGTGATGAGAGGGCATATGATCGTTCTGAACACATTGCAAGCCACCCGTGATGTTATGGAGAAGCGCGCGGCCATTTATTCTCACCGCCCACGAATGGTCACATACGCTGAACTGTGAGCATCAATCATTTTAAATGCAACTTACCGAATAGCCAATTAAAAAGATAGTCTAGTGCAGGCGCCGACTGGTTTTTCACTATCATGTCAGGAGAGCCACACAAAGAACGACGCGCCGTAGCTCAGCGCTATTTTCTAGCGCAGTTCAAGGACTGGCAGCAGGCCCAAATAGAAGGTTCTCGAAGCCTGCTTCGCAACTTACATGCCAGTCCAAATGACTGGGCTGAATTTGTTCGTTTGTAAGACTTCACCTTGCGGCATCTTCAGGATTCCAATTTGTCAGGGGCGTTGCATCTTTTGTATTACAGATATGCTATGGCCACGAGGTCACTCGCCCTGATGATCCCCTTTTAAGGATTGCGCAGGAGGCGGTAGAAACCTTCCCTAATGGCCCGTACCTGGTTGACCATTTCCCCATTCGTAAGCGATCACGCTTCATATGAGTTTCTTCACTCAAATTCCTAGTGAAATATTATCCTAGTTGGCTACCGGGTGGTCAGTTCAAGAAGGATGCAAAAGAAGCAAGGTTGGCGTTTCGCAGGCTCCGTTATTTGCCGTTTGATTTGGTGCGCAGTAAGATGGTATGTCGCTATGGTCTTCGTGTACGCCATATTCATACCCACTGTTTTAGGCGGCAGGAACAGCCGGTCCATCCTTTGTTTCTACCCTGTTGAGTCAGCTCCCACCAGACGATGATCCGGAACATTCTCATCGGGCGGGAGTGATTCGTGATGCGGCTGCTGTCATGTATAGCGTTGCGGGCGACTCAGTAAGTGTGCACACATTCGAAGGTCGTCGTGTTTGACTCCGTAATCAAGACTGCGTCTTTTTTATATACCTTTATGGGTTGCATGGTCCTGAATCCCGACACACAGCGCCGAGCACAGACTGAGCTAGATTCGGTGCTGGATCAGGACCGCCTGCCAACTTTTAACGATCGCTCATTATTACCGTACATCGATTGCATCGTTCTTGAGACATACCGATGGAATGTGGTCACCCCGCTTGGTATACCTCGTTCTCCTAATCGTTTAACCTGAAACGTTTATGCCGCCGAAGGTTTCCCTCACTTGGCTACTGAGGAAGACGAGTATCTTGGTTACCGGATTCCAAAAGGATCGATCATGTGGGGAAACAATTGGTGTGTTATACTGCACGATGTCTTGTCCACATGTAGCCTGACAGTACCAGGGCGGTTCTGAGAGACCCAGAGGTGTTTTCGAATCCGAACCAATTCGATCCTTCGCGGTTCCTGGCCTCGACGCCAGGCAGTGCTATGGCGCGAGAAACGATCGAATCAACAGTATATGGGTGGGGAAAACGGTAGACGACTTCCTATCTCCCGCATCTTCATTCTAATCACGTGAGAAAGCATATGTCCCGGACGCCATGTTGGGTCTTCGGCACTCTTCATCATGTTTGCACACATCCTGGCGTGCTTTGATATCACCAAGGGATCGGATGACACGGGGAACGTGGATGAGCCTGTTCTTGAATTCCGTCACAATGGCCTCGTTCGGTATGTTTGGTCCAAATCAAGTGAGTTGCAAGAGTCTTACCATTTGCTGGGTAGACGAGCGTGTCCCAGCCCTTGCAGAATTAGTGTACAGTCGGAGAAAATTGCAAGTTTACTTTCGCGCCTTCAATGAGATTGGTTTCTATACTCGTATTTCGTCCTCTGCGATCCCTTTGTTGTCATGCTATCTTGCATTCATTCCTGGACGATATGCTCCCCGATGTTCGGTCTAGCACAAAATTTCAGTCTGTATTACATACTTACCTTTTCCATTGTGTACATTCAAGCTCTTTTGTCCTGTCCAAATGTAACACCCGCTCCGAGTTTCCGCAACGTACGTGACCCGAGGTTACCCGACGTAGACTAGCGGAATATGAGCATCATGGATTACACGAACGGCTACGCACGGACAAATGCTGCTAGAGCTGCATATGAATCCATGTACAATACCAACAAGTATGTGACATTAGTTATGAACCAACGGTGGGAATTGGCGAGAAATGTCCACCATTCAACATGAAAAAGAGAATGAACGATGAGAAATGATAAACATCTACCGAGCCATGATGGGTGCCGCGAAAAAGTTGTCAAACGGGCCAGACGTTCGGTGAGATGGGCTCTTGCGTGATTCTGTCTCGCCCAACAGTCCTGCGATTTCTCTGACGAGATCCTTCAAGCGAAAATCTTCGACTGGTCTACTCAACACTGCTTTCCGGCACGATGGACAAGTATACTCGGGTCGATGACGGCGCAATTCGTCGAGGACCGCTTCCAAGTGGCGTTGGCCGTGCGGACCGTACGCGTGTAAATTCGGCACCATTTGCAGGAGTGCTTGGATCTGTACCGCAAGAGCTGCACGGTTACCCTCCAATTGGGGGTGCGCGGTGAAGTGTCGGGCCTGAGTCGTGCTGAACCAATCGACAAGGCAATGCTCGCAGAAAGAGTGTCCGCATTGGGGAAGACTAAGCGTGTATAGTGAGGGGCCACGATCACCTGCATATAGGGGACAAGACGGACGTATAGGGGCACCACATCGTAAGTGCGCATACTTCGCAAGAGGTATGTTCTTCCAATCCCGACAGGATCTGTCAAATGCGTGGATTAGGTGCAATGGGATAAGAAAATATCAAAACGGGCTCACGTCTTTACTGTGACAGCCGTGCTTGAGTTCTTCTACCTCCTTGGAGGTCGACGCAAGTTGTTGCTCAGCGCGTTTGAGCGCCTGTAGGGATGTTCAAAAAGGGGCTATTCAGAAGCCGAGCGCGCGAGGTCATGAAACACAAGACGAACTTCTTCTAGTTTTTTGATGGTTTTCTGGAGGTCCTTATTGGTCGCCTCAGATGAACGGGTCTGTTTTCGGACCGAAGGCTTCTTCGGGTGGCTCTCGTCTTCCGACGATATCTCCAGAACATCGCTGGTATTAACCGGCAGCGCTGCTTTTTTTCTGGGTGCGCGGTTGGAAGACCGTTTGGGTAGCAAGGTTCCTTTGGGCGGAGGCTCGTCATCGTCGGAAGACAAAACAATAATTTCGTTACTTGGGGGCTTCGATGGTTTCTTGGTGTCTCCACTGCTAGACGCATCTGCACGGCGGGCTGTATAAGGAAGGGTTGGTAGTGGATGTGAGTTATGGCGACTAGATGAACGCGTGACGGGCATGGCGAGAAGGATGGCGGCGCCGACGACGACGCGCTGGCTGAAACTAAAACACTCGCGATGAGACCACGTGACCATTCCATCGTCTCGTATGCGCTCGTCCATCGCACCAAATCGCGCCTCTCACGCGCACGCTTTGGCGTCCCAGGCCAACAATCCCGCGTCTATTCAGCGCTTGGTGGAGAAGAAGAAAGAATATGAAGCGGTCGCAGCACTTGAGCGTGCCAGTACCCTCTTTGTAAAGCGCATCGAGGATCTCGCTGGTGACTGCGAAGTCATGGCGGATGCGGGCCAGGGTAAGTTTGATCGCGCAGGGGTACGCGATGTTGATTGTCTGTCGATCTAGTTCATGGACAAGTGCTCGAACAATGGCCCAACATGTTTCGCATACTCGGACTCTTTCGTGCGTGTTCGCCACCTATTCCGATGCGTACTTATTATTCGTGTTTGTAGTGGCGAACAGAGAGCAATACGGAGAGTTAGGATCATCCTCAGGTCTTGGATCTGCACCAGGAGAACGTCTAGTACGCATCCCGTTGGACGAGGTTCAGATTGGCAGTTCAAAGCATTCCTGAATCAAAGCTCTCCACCCTTCGCAATCCGCAGTTTTCATTAAAATGCGACATTGTATACTATGACACGCAGTCTCGTCCGTTTCCGTAGAGCTACCTGGGGAACCAAAACTGTTATAGGTACGTGATCAAGCACGTTCTGAAACTTATTAGTCCATGATCCATCGCGACTCTCTACATCGAGTATTCCTGATCTACGAGGCTTTTTTTTTTACACTGGGTCCATGCGTACCTCGTAAATCCCCTGAGCTAATGCGACCAGCGAAGGAAGAACGCCATTTGTTTGTCATGCGACTACCCGGTATGTTCCCGCTGTCCCATTCCTCCGTTCGCGATCTTGCACTTCTTGGTGTGCCTCCGGGCCACATCCGCACGCGAGTACACCTTGCTACAGAAACCACATGTAGCACCGGCTCGCAAGTGCCGCGATACGACGTGCCGCGCCAGGCTCCCCTTGTTCATCGTGTCCGAACACCCCCGCCAAAGGCACGCTCGTTGGGAGCGCTCATGTCCGACAAGGTTGTGTTGCCGGCTCAGGTGCTGGCTCATCCACACTCGGTCTCCGAGGACGTCCATATTGCACGTGCCGTGTTCGTCTGTCCACTCACAAAGAAAGGTGTGTGCATCCTGATCGTCGTCCACGTTCTGTGGCGTTGGTTCGAGGGAACACATGCTGCTATTGATGAGGGAAGGTGGATGTATGAGCGTGGGTTCACTTGGCTCCCATGAACGGACTTGAGGGAGCAAAGGATGGGCACGGGGCGCAGATCCAAACGTTGTTGCGACCATGTCCTCCCAAGCCTGATTCCTGAAGTGCAGGGCAGAGGCTTCCGCGACACCGAGGCGCGGTGCGTTAGAGTTCCCAGTGACCGGGCTGACACAAAACGAACCCCAACCGGATGATGGACGATCAAGTTGGCGGACCACGGTGTCGGCTGTACTGCAAACTTGCGGCCCGGTACGTGCCGGAAAGGGGATAACAGCAGCAGATTCTGTACCCGCGGATGACATTCGCCGTGATGTTTGTCTGACACGGTTTGGTTAGCATGCGAACAAGATGATTACACAGACACTCACAGCGCCGACGAAGGCTGATAACCGCGCACTGCACTTCCAGCGTACGACGTCCGCGCGTATATGCTAACGCGTGCGTGAGCTCTCGATGCGACAGCACGAAGTAGCATGCGAACCTCTCCGTCTCCAGCGCTCGATGCGCTGATGCACTCTGCGGGGCGGTCCACGGTGTTACAACTGATGCTGTACGTGCCGGGCGGTCCCTGTTAATTCCAAGTTAACTGCAGGCCACAGTAACGTACTGATTATACAGAGAGGCAAAGAAAGCACAAACCTAGCCCCGTCGTTGCCTTCCCGCGACTCGTCCAACTCAGATGGATGGAAGTACGCCGACATTGGTCCAGTAGGCAGGTGCACAAAACTCTCCACGGAAAGCGGCAATGACGAACACGACGTGTCTTAACGAGCACAAGAAAGGCCACAGACACGGGAACGAAGATGTATCATTGTCGGGTTATATAGCTTCCCGTGGCCCGGCCCCTCGAGCTCTCCACAACGTGTTACCAAACGTTCGTGACAGGTCCTTCTTTTCTTTTCTTTTTTCTTTTTCATGGAGGCGCCTTTTGGAACATCACCGAGCGTCTGTCCCTGTGGTCTGTTCCGTGTTCAATGATGGGCCGGAATGTGGATTAGAAAAAGAGGACAGCGGGCGTGCGCATCACACACCAGAGTTGCTTGGATCCGCACCGTTTGTGGTGTCTCGTGGGGTGCGCAACGCATTCTACCTCGGTCCCGGCGCGACTTGGTCTGTCGGTCCTCGGAATGTTGCTGCGGGAGATCCTCTCATCTGAGCGACGGGTCGACCGATGCGGACAGCGCATCAAGTTTCAACGTTGGACACATGGACGTGACACGCGGGGTGTCGAGAAGACTGCTGAGGGCTCGGTGTATCGCCGAGAATCCTAGTCAGCGCTCCTCCGCCCGGAAGAGGATTCCATCCAGGGTGTCTTCTCCTCGGATCAGATTCGCGAAGAGGAGGAACGGAGGGGTGACGGATTCTTATCCATTGGATTTGCAGCGCTCTTCTAGATTTGTTCACCCTGGCCTAAGATTCAGCATACAAGCACGGTGCTTATGTTCAGTGTAAACCTCTCCCCGCTTGCTCCTGTAAAATATTTCGATCTGCGTATATAAAATTTAGACACAAACATCCTGTGAACAGGGGTAATATACGCTGTACAACTACATCAGAGCGTCAACTTTTCCCATTCGACATCTTTTTATTTCCATCCAAGATGCAACGTGTTTACTTCTTGTGCACGCCAATCACCGAATCGGGGGCATATCTTGGGATGACCTGCCAAACGGTGAATAGGCAGATAAGGGGAACAGCACAATACATACCTTGGGATCATGAAGCATGTTGAATTCTTCGGTGGCATCGCGTCCAGCATACAACAGAATAGCCTTCTCTCCTCCCGGGTGGTCAGGCAAGAATGATGTGACGTCGAGAACTTGTCCGTTCACGATGACCCAAACATCATCCTTCTTATTATGCCTGGCGACCTCCTCGATCGTGAATTCCTTGGCTGCTGATGCTGGTGCGGCAACGCTCGGCGATGTTGCGGGTGTAGTTTGAGTGGTAGATGGTTGAGGCGCAAGTTGTCCAGCTAGTGCACCAAGACGACCACCAGCTTTCTCGATGACAGCACTCGTCGTTCGCAAGAGGTAAGCAGCCGCAGAATCGCCAGACACACGGCCGAAGACGACACACCCCAGTAGGGACGAGCCACCGAGTCGATTAGCACCGTGGACACCTCCAGCAACCTCACCAGCTGCGAAAAGACCTGGGATGGGTTTGCCATCCTTTCCGACGACCCGCGACTCGTCATCAATCTCTAGTCCACCCATCGTGTAGTGGAGAACAGGCGTCATAATCGAAACGTGGAAATAGTCCTTCATAGTCCAATCGCCAGATGAAAAGAACTAGAAAGGCTGGTTAGGCTCAAAGTGTCGAAAAACGACGACAGATTGATACCTTTTTTCCAAAAGGATCTTTCTTCGCTTTCGCACCGGAATTATAGGTGTCGAATGTCTTCTGGAGGTGTGAAGGCGAAATCCCCATCTCCTTGGCAAGTGCCTCACCGCTGTCAAATCGTTTCATCAAGCCACGACCAACGTAGTGCTTGCAATGCCACTCTATGTCGCGGGATGCCTGGCCATTAAGGACAAGGCGAATGGGGTACTGGCGAAAAAACGTTAACATGCTTGTGGAAGCAACATATCAATGCATACTTTTCCGTTCTCCCACATCTTGCCGGTGACAAAGTCACGATGTTGGAGTTCATCAACAAAACGCTCTCCATTCTTGTCCAAGAGGAGTCCGCCCACACCACGAAGAGCCTCGGCGGCGAGGAACTTGACCTTGGCGTCTGGCTCATTGGGGTCAACGAGACCGGTTGGATGCACCTGAACCTTCTCAAGGTCGATGCCGCTGGCGCCAATAGCCATGGCCAGCTTCTGACCATCACCGGTACAATGGTCGCCATTGGTAGTCGGGAGGTCATAGTATTCGGGACGGTGTTTCTTCAGAAGTGAGTCTGCAGTGAAGTCTGCAGCGTAGCCGCCAGTAGCGAGGACGACAGGCCCATAAGCAGTCTCGGTCTTTCCATTGCGGATATACTCGACGCCATTTACGGCGCCTGACTCATCCTTGAGGAGCTTGCTAACGCGGGCCTTCTTGTAAATTTTCACTCGGTCGGGTTGACTTACGGAAATATCCTCCAAGCGCTCCATCTGGGCGTAAGTAATGACCTTGGAAGCGCACAACGTGAGCACGTATGAGTAGCTCAAACCTGCCGTAAGGGCGTACCATGCCAGGGAACTGCGCATTGCCTCTGTGCGTGCGTGGTAGACTGTGACCACCGAGACGGGCGACCTTGGAAAGGTCGAGGCCGAACTTGTTCTGCAGCCAGTTCACCGCGTCGCCCGATCGACCAGTGAGAACGCGAATAAGGTCGTCCCGAGCAAGGTCACGAGCCTAACACAGTGAAAATGAGTCGCGCCCCCCATGCTCGCATTCAGGAGAGAACTTACGGATTGTTTAGTGTCCTCGAAAAAGATTTTTGCATTGTCAGGAATCCCAGCTTCTTGTTGTGTTTGTGTGCCTGCACCGTTAATGCCGGAGGTAGCTTTGGTGGAGTTGCCGCCCATGAACCTAGGGCACGATGTGCGTCAGCGCATCCCAATGCTTTGAGTGCGGAGAATCACAAACCCTTGCTTATCCAGTAATAGTACATTCGCACCACGTTCGAGGAGAGTGTGCGCTGCAGACAGGCCTGCAAGACCGCCGCCGACAACAATGACTTGAGCCATGGATATTGAGATGATGGATGTTGGTGTTCAAGAGTGGGTTGCGGTCGGAACAAGGAGAGACTCCTGATTTGATATATTCTACCGGCGGCCAATCAGAAGTGGTGTTTACTACCGGGTCAGAATGCATGTGATTTTCTGTACATCGCTTGTGATTTGGAAAGACTCGTACTACTACACACCCAACGCGTACACAAAGTTTAAAAGCACATCGCAACAGACACGAGCAATGTCATCCATGCACATCTCTACGGGCTCGATCAATACGAGACCTGGCACTTTGTTCCAAATGACCTTGCCATTCTCAATGTCTCCGTTCTCGAATAGGTCACGGTGTGCTTCAACGTATGCCGGATATACAATGTCATCCCAGTACCCAGGAGGGTCTAGCCATGGTGCTCCCCACGGATTGTATCCCACTCCAAGTCGGAAGCGAGGAGACAGATCGAGGGAATGGGGTTAGAGTGGTGCATAGGGTGTACGGACGGTACGGCGCAGAGGCAAGCGGAGGTTGATCGCAAGACAATAGTGAGCAGAATTGGAGCGTACAAACTGACATAGCCACACCTGATTCGTAGAATTTATTTCGTTTGTCCCTGCGGTCCTGGAGGATATCGCATGGTACCCGTAGGAAAAATCGCACGTCCAGTAGGCCTATTGTCTCCTACACACGGTCAGCGGAAAGAGCAGGAAAAGCGGTAAATCGAGAAGAGTCACCTTGTCCCAATAGAGTAAAAATCCGTCAACAAACCCCCATAAGATACGGATCCCTTTCTTGCGCTGTTCCTCCTCGACGACTTGGAATCGCGCCCGAAGGGCTTGAAAAACAGAATCCGAGATGGTGGTATTCTTCTCCTCGCTCAAACAAGCCTGAGCCTTGTGGTCTGGGGGTATCGCTCCGTTCTCCTTTACACCATTCAAGAATGTCCGCAGTCGGGGCCAATCGATAGCTCCTTGTGGTGAATCCCAGTCAGGGATTCCGAGAACCGGGTGAATTGGAACTAATTCTTCGGGCTAATTAGGAATGATCAGTCGTGGTACAATGAGTAGGAGGGCGTGCTCACCGGGGCGAAATCCTATATGAATTCCTAGTCATGTAACGTATCTACTCGACTCATGAATACACTCACGTCCTGCTGGATTGTGAAGCTGTTCGGGAGAATCTTCAGAAGATGTTTTACAATGGTCGACTTTCCAGAACATGTTGCACCACTAGAGAAACGGGAAAAAACTGTAAGTGCACGCACAATCTTGAGAGGACAAAGCAGACCGCCGCACCCTAATCCTACGAGCACCACCCGATCCTGTAACTTACACATATTGACTCCGTATGCGTCTGATAGAGAAGAGTGCGGTGTCTTCTCTTCCACGTCGCGCGACAATAGATGAAATCAGTGGGAAAGATGCGAATAGAGCGCTTCTTCTGATGTCGCGATAAGGACTGATGCATGGCTGAATACGAATTGTGGCAGTGAGATTGCCGTCTCCACCGGGACTTAGTCTGGTGACCACCCATCTGAGTTATGCGTGCCGCGGTCCTGTGGATGAGGCGTACCGTCGATGATATGACTCACTGGCCCCAATTTCGCACGGTTGAACGTGATTTTCACAGCGCCATGCGCAGACCATTAGTGGTGTTCACGGTAGACAAAACATAAGCAAAATTCACATGAATTTTTGTGCTTCTACAGAAACCATGTGGTGGAATTCAATCGGAGATTCAAAAGAATGCCTCCCCTTAGGCCTTGCCTTCATCGCTCTGCTCGCCTCCGAGAGTGAGCTAGATGCTCAATGATCCCCACTTTCCGAGCCTTTCCACCCCAAGCTGTTCCATCAAGCCAACAGACTCGAGCACCCATTCTTCCTACCCCACAGTCCACTGGAATGGACCAATCAAGCATATCTACAGCTAGTGGTTCACGAGCACAAGGTAAGCAGCCAATGGGGGCTCAGGAGCGCGAATCTGGCAACTCAGTGCAATGGGGGCCACATCCCCATTTAACAGCAAAGCTCCTATCCTGGCTCTTGGCCAACACCCCTGAAAAAGCAATTCTCTTCAGCTCAAAGAGGGATCGTGATACTGATGTGACTCAAAAGTCCAATGCATGTATGAAGAAAAAGATTAAGCAAACTATTGCTGCTCATCTCTTCAAGCATGATCCTTACTATTTGGCCCAGTATGCAGCAAACTGTAATAACGACAAATTCACTGCAGCGGTCCAGAACCGTTTGAATACGTATGTACCCATAAGGCCTCATGAAAGTCCCGTTCTAACAAACTCCAGATTGAAATCGAAGTATCGCGCTGCTTTGGGCTGATTAAATTCGACTGGCGAGGGTGTGGTGACGGAAATCATGTCCAGGGGCTACACCCACCTAAACGGGTACCTTAGGAACCCGTACGGACATCCGATGGAGCCCCGCAGGCTCCAGAACACTCGGGATTTCCAGTTATCACACGCTCTGTGAATCGCTTACTCGATTAGGTCACGGAATAGACTAGAACGATTGTTAATCGTTCTAGATCTAAGATCTGTCATCAGCATTATTGAATGCTGTATGTGTTACGATTTCTTGCTTCTCTTTTCACCGCTCTATTCTTTTTCCTTTACTGGACATATCCACCACCCTAACGTTGATAATTCCGTTTACGTTGAAGTCCGTTCCAACACGGACGCTTACACTTCTCTTCTTAGTCAATGTCCGTTCCAACACGGACCTATCCTTCCATGGCCTTCTTCCTTTTCTATCGGGTAAGCCATCGCCCAATCATATTATTTCTTCATATCGTACGATAGTTTCATCCCCTTTTACGTTCTATTTTCCCATACCTCGATAATTCATATAAGTAGCGCAAGTACGATACAGAAGGGGTCTCAAGCTTGATCTGCTTGGACTTCCGCCTTGTCACTACGATAGCGTGAATCCATCTCTGTGAACCTTCGCGTTTGTCGCCTGGTTCTCGCTCTAGCTTCATTCGAACTCAGGCCCTCCTTGTCTCGACGACTCGGAGTATTCTTTTGGACCTTCGGACTCGCCAGCTTGTCGCTGTCGTTATAGGCTCGTCGTTGTTAACGACGTTCAAGACCCAGAC
This sequence comes from Xerocomus spinulosus, assembly GCA_038094075.1. Lineage (NCBI taxonomy): Eukaryota > Fungi > Basidiomycota > Agaricomycetes > Boletales > Boletaceae > Xerocomus > Xerocomus spinulosus. The sequence continues at coordinate 1,078 of JBBPTN010000322.1, read as the reverse complement.
TCTCAGAACTTTGACGCTTCGTCTTTTCCAAGCTCTACGTTAGTCCCTGCCCGGGCCTAGCGTAACAAAAGATCAAGCTTTACCTCTGAACGCCTGCCACCTGGTAGGCCTCCCCACCCGTCACCATTTCGAACCCTCCCCCTTGGGCGAACCCTTTCCAAGGCTCTTCCAAACCTCACCGAGGAACCTTTCGAGCTCCCTCTGAAAACACTCCCCCTCAGACCCCGAACCTTCCATCGACTTCCTCCTCTTTCCATATTCAACTCCCCTCCACCTTTGTACCTCCCAGCGCTCCGAACCCTTCTATTCCCCCACCCGCAGCTAGCCCGCCTGCCCAGACCCCACCCCAATCTCCACACCCTCCAACCCCTCCTATCATCACCATGAACTCTCCCACTCACCCTACCACTTCTTCCAAAGAACTGCGCCTGGGAACCCCAGAAGAATATGATGGAAAGGAGGAGACGTTTCTCGCTTGGTTGGCCTCAGTCAAGCTATATCTCCTTATCAATGACGACATCTATGACTCGGACAAGAAACAGATCGCTTTCGCCCTCTCGTTTATGAAGAAGGGCACAGCTAAAGGATGGGCTGCGTCTTTTATCAACCACGCCCTTGACAAGAATGCTTTTGGAACGCTCGAAGAATTTGAAGAAGGACTGAGGAAATCTTTCCTCTCCTCAGACATACGAGGACGAGCACTCATTACGCTCAACACCATGATGGTGCAGAAGAACGACGTCTTGGACTACGTAACACGGTTCAAGATTGCGGCACAACAAGCGGAGCTCGAAGACGATCTTATGCTCTGCCACCTGTTCGCAAAAGGACTCAGGCCCAGCATGGCCTATCGACTCAGGACTTCAGACAACCCCCCGAAAGATATCAAAGAATGGTATAAGAAGGCGGAGGCACACCAAATGCATATCGACCAGGCTAAGGAGATGGCTACATGGCACAATCAGAGTGCCCACAAGAACTCTACCACCGCAACCAAGACCTATTCCCCATCTCAAGGGAGTAGCAGGACCAAAGACCCGAACGCCATGGACGTTGATCGCGTCCGACTACCTCAAGA
>JBBPTN010000321.1:0-22262 GCA_038094075.1 Xerocomus spinulosus | reverse complement strand
ATGACCACCAGAGAACTTGTATAGGCTGGAATAATGCTTGTTGCATGTATTGTGAGTAGTTGGGTAGTCTAAACCGGTTGAAGCAAAGATTTGGCAGATTAAATGGCCCAATTTCAAGAAAGCAAAGATTTAATAGATTTAATGACTAAAAAGGAATTTTATAATGGTAATCATGAAAGAATTGATGATGTCTGGGTTTGTTTATATCACACTAAACCTATTGAACATCACATGACCCATTGCTTATCTAATATCTTGCTGTAATGTTTCATTTTGATATTGACTAGTGTCAGTAACAAAACCATCTCAATGAGTACCCTTCATTAATTTGTGAATATTGACCGATGTAAAAGGAATTACATAAGCAATGTATATATGTCTGGAAAGCCCTTTATCAGGGCTTTCTAATGATACCTATAATCATGGGTCTAGCATCAAAGGTGCACTAGATATTCATACAACAATCCAAATGTTACAAACATTGAGACGGTTTTGTTGCTCAGTGTATGGCAGCATCCTCAGAAGAGTGCTCAAGAGCAAAAAACATTGAAAGTGCAAGTCCAATGTTGGGCTTCAACTGAAGATTTTCCTTTGGTGGATCATGGAGATGAGCAAGAGCATCACCAGTGAGGCCAATATCATCATCCATTGTTGTATTCCAGAGTGCCTGAATAAAGGAGAGATCCCATAGATGTTTTGAAAGGGTTGCAATAGCACAAAGTTTGTCCAAATCAAGATCAGAAATGGGATTATTTTGCATTGGTCCTGATCATAATCACAATGCTGCTCTCTCTGATTGACTTGAGAAACCAGTAAGCCTATTTAGTATCATCAGTCTGATTTTGAAATCATCACCTTGCAGATCTTCTGGAATAATTTAAAGCACAATCATCATTGCAAGTATCTTGACTATCATTGTTAGCATCAGCAGAGTGGCCTATTTCAGATCAGGAGAGCAACATGTCCCAGTCCTGCTTATCAATATTAAAGCTGGGATCTTGATTACTATGCTAGGCAGGTGTTAATGGTGAAAAAATTCAAGAGTAAACTGGTTGTACTGAAGAGTGTGGAGAATTTACCCTGCAGCTTTGCTCTAGCTCATTGTCATTTGCAAGGTTTTTGAAACCTGCAAGAGAGGGTCCAACATCTGCTTCTTGAGGCTATTCACCATTGTTAGTTCCAGCAGTCTCAAGAAAGGCATGAAATGAATCTGATTGGTCTACTAGCTGTATTGCATCCTGCTCATCATATTTAGCAATACAGAGGTGTTGTCACCAGGTTTGCTGTGTATTCAAAGATGTACATATGAACACTGTTGCAGTATTGGTAACACACACACCAATATTGAGATGGCTCCAACACAGAGTGGGTTGAAATATGTATTCTAGAGCCATTGTGTTGAAGGCATGGGGGAAATTCCAGCAGATCATATGTGTGGATATGGTGGCCAATCTGAGTGCAATAAATTTTGTTGTACCTAGTTTGGCCTAGTTGTGCACTATGTACATAGAGTCCAATGGTAGCAGGTATCTCTACATACATACTACCATTTCTCACTGGGGTAGACCTCTCATCTACTTTAGTGTTGTTCAATAACATTGGTGTAATAGGCCCTGTGAGCTCTGAGACTCAGAGCATGCTATTGAAGCTGCACTTATACACATTCCTCATGGTTCAGTGCAGGAACAGCTCAATACACTTTGTGATAATTTTGTTGCATCTGGGCAGTAAAACATGATCAATGACATCAATGACATGCACTTTTTTATTGAAGGACTTACAAGTGTATGCATAAGTTAGCCCCAGAGAATTGAATGTGCAGTGCTACACCAGAGGTATAGGAGAGTATGCTTTTGAAAACTATTTGCACCATCATCAAGTTGCTAGAAGACCTACTGCTAAGTGTTATGGAGGGAGCCAATGTGAAGGACTTGTGCATTGGGGGCTAAGTAGTTCCCAATATCATGTTAGACAAGTGAAATACCCATGCTAAATGAAGTGCCATGGATACAATCTCCACAATGTGATCTAAACCTCACATTAGTTCATATAAGCTTGTGGAATCAATCCAGGATCTCTGGATACTAACCCAAATGTGACAAAGAGAAACATCTCATGTGTTTGAAACCATCAGTCACAGTATCTTAGTGACCATTGAATGTGCCCAAGGAAGTGGACTTCAACAGCTTGCCTGCCCTCAATGCCCCTGACTCTGTAAGGATATAAGCATGGGAACACTTTCTCAAAGAAGTTTTCTGGAAGAGCCAGCCCAGTTTGATCTCCAGAATTCTGGCTATATTACTTTCTGAAATTGTTTACAGGTTTGATGCCATACTGCACTGCATAGTTACCTTCCTTTCCATCCTTTCAGATGTTCACCAATCTCCATGCCATGAGCTCATTGGCACTCAGATTTGTAAAATCTGTATCTGTCACTCCAGATATGTTGAGTGGTATAACATCAGGATCTGTGGCCAGCCATCAGTGTGATTATACCACAGCTGAATGAGAGCAATGAACCCCCGTTCTGCACTTCCATGCCCACCTTTAAGGGGTTTTCCACTTCAGGACCTTCTATGCTCTCTGAACAATAGTCAGTCAGATATTCTGCTCCTGAAATGATACTCAATCACCAATTGTCTCATCATTAGGAACATATCCATTACTTTCTTAATCAACTAACTTGACCTCCTGTGTTTGGCACATAAGGTCATTGACTTCTATAGGTACACTGTCTTCTGGGAGTAGTTGAATTCATTCTGCACTGATTTCAATATCATCATAATATATGGGGTTATTTTCCTTTAGCCAGCAAAGCACTTCAAACATGATAGCCATGCATACATGGAAAAGCAAATGAAGCTAGCTCTTTGGAAGCTCACCAGCCCCAAGGAATATCACAAGAATCAATGAGGTGAGAATGGTGGATGGCTGAGGCATCAATAATCCTTCAATTATTGATGCAATGCCTTTCATATCAAGTGCATAGGTGCTGGAATTGCCTTGCTTTGCTTTTTGACATCCAGAAATGTCATAAACACCTCCAATTTCTTAGGAAACAACTTGAATATGAAGACACAAGAGTAGAGAAGGGCTATGAGGAGCTGCTTGGGGAATGTCAAGACTTGCAGTTCCCATGGCATGTGTTCAATCCAGAGGCCATTGGCTAGGGAGTATAGTGGAGGTTGCTCCTTGACATTATGGAGATCATGAAGGCAAAGCACACAGACTTTAATTATTAACTTCTTTGACACCAGATTGCTCCAAGAGTTTTCCTTCATAGAGGTCATGTTTGGGATGTGCAGTTTGTGGGATAAGATATTGGGAGTTAGGTATCTCCTCCAATTGCATGTGAGTGATTTCTTCATCCATTGCCACACATTCATAGGAGCAGACTGCACAGATGGCAGACTGGAGTGCCTTAGCAGAAGTAGCATCATAGAATACACAGTAGCATTTTTCTACTTCTTGGATATTAGGTAAATCCAAGAACTTGGTTGGATTGTATGAGCTGGATACATCTGACATGCACCAGTAGATGTGCTGTAGACTAGCTCTTGGCCCTGCATCTGTATCCAAGCCTCCCATATGCTGCTGTGTTTGTCACAAGCCCATCTGTTCTCCATCTGAAGCACACTTTCGCTTTGGGGGCTTTATTGGTGTGGCTGGTGCAAGCTTCTAACTCTCAAGACCAGCAGCATGACACTTCCACACTACACACCATGGTTCACTTGTCCTCCATCTTTTAATTGGTAAGTTTCTACTCCCCTCAACATAATTACAGCTACTACATATGATGTGAAATGTGTAGGATACTCACTACAACCTTGGTACATCACAGGCCACCCATACAACAGGAATGGTGACAGCACACACAGCCCCACCACCACATGATAATGGTGAAGGGGACATGCAAGCACCAACCATCACCACAAGCATGATGGCAACAGGGAGGTAGGCACAACAGCACATTATTACCACCAATAGTGACAATGGTGATGGTGGGGAGTGTTATGATTCTTAGCTTGTTTCTTCACTGCATTCTTCTTTTTCCTTTATTAGATGTATCCACTGTCTTAACAATGTCAATCTTGCTTACATGCCAATCCATTCCAACACAGATGCTTAAGTTTTCTTTCTTAGTCAAAGTCTGTTCCAACACAGACTTCTCTTTCTATGATATTCTTTCACCTTCCACTGGATGGATCATCATCCAATCACATTATTCCTTCATATCATACAATAGTTTCATTCCCTTTTATATTCTATTTTCCCATACCTTGCTAATTCATCTAAGTAGTGCAGTATGATACCAAAGGGGTCCCAAGCTTGATCTGCTTGGACTTCCACTTTGTTTTATAATAGTGTGAATCCATCCTCTGTGAACTTTTGCGTTTGTTGCCTTAGTTCTTGCTCCTGCTTCACTTGAACCTTTGGCCCTCCTTGTCATCATGACTTGGAGTTATCTCTTAAGAACACTTTGATCCTTAGACTTATTAGCTCCCCGCCTTTAAAGACTTGTTGTTCTTGTTGATGTTCAAGACCCAGAACATAAGAACTTCCTATGCTTTGTCTTTCCCAAGCTCTACATTAGTCCCTACCCGGGCCTAGCTGATGTAACAGGGAGGACACACAATATTTATAATGGCAGATGCAATGACACCATGACAACAATGACAGGAATGCCAATGGTGATGATGATGGCAAGGACAAAGTGAGTGCAATAGCACTACCACAACCACCATCACCATCACCATGATGGCAAAGGTGAGGGTGATGCTTCCATGACAATGATGGTAACACTTCTGCCATGACAGTAATGCAGTGTGTGCCCACTGTGACTCAGATACATCCAACACCTCATACTTGGTGAGCCTCTCCTCTCAACATGGTTACACCAGCTGACTACTGTGATGCAAAATGCACAGGATGCCCACCATGACTCTAAGGGATCATACCTATCTCTATGATGAGAATGGTGCCTACACACACAACTCCCCCATGACAGCTATGGTGACAACCAGGATGTAATGATACATCTGTTCATCACTTCTGTGACTACACATTGACAGCAGCAGCAGCAGTGAGGGTGCAGCACACCACCACACTACAGATAACAGTGACAAGAGTGAAGACTATGCAACTGCACACCAACACCACACAATGGTGATGAAGAGGTAGACACTATGGTACACTCATCACCATAGCTACTACCCCCACACTGACAACAACAGCAAGGGCTAGGAGAGTGCAAGCACATATCATCACAATGACGAAGAGGTGAAGGCTGTGTGCTAGCATACCACTAAGAGCAGCAACAAAGGTGATACAGATGCAAAGGTATGCCTGTCATAATCAAGCAGCACATCCATCACCCCACTACAGATGAAGATGATGTGGGTGAAAGCACACCACCCCCACCACACTACAGATAATGGTAAGGATGGCAAAGACTATGACAGTGCAATGATGACCAGGGAAAGAGAGGCATAATGATGCTCCCACCATGGCAGTGTAGTGCAACTGTGCACCATATTGATGAGCACAAAGGCAACACAACTGTGTAGCCACCACCACTCACACAATGATGACCAGGGTGCTGATAGCATAAAGATAATAGTGAGGACTGGGGATGTGCAGCTACACACAATAATGATGAGGCTGGGGGAGTGCATGTACAAACACTACAGAGACTATGTATGAGGGGGGCATAACTCTGCATCATGTACATGACAATGATGAGGGTGAAAGTGATGCAATAGAACCATCATTCTCGTAACTGTAATTACATTATAGAATACTAATCCAAATTGTTACAATCTCTTTCCTTCACTGAGATGTTCTTCTTTTCTCTTTAGAAGTCCCCTGCACACAAGTATGGGGACATGCTTACCATTTTTGCCACATTTTGTTGTTTCTTGGACCATACTTCACTACATACAAAGTACTATGATTCTCTTCTTCTTTGAACAGCTTCTCCACCAGTATTCTCTAGTTATAAATACTTAGTCTTCATTCCTCTTCATTCCATAGAGTTTCTTGCTGCGCAGTAACTCTATATATACCTAGCTGCCCTATAAACTATCTCTTCATACTTGATCTGCACTCTTACATGCATCTCTTCTGTCCTCTGTGTGCTCTAAGTCCTCTGAGTCTTCATCCTTGCTTTGTCTTTGTCTTCTGAGTTCATCTCAGAATCTAAGTCCTTGTTTCCTTTTCTCTGGCTTGATCTCCTAGCTCAATAGGTTCTGTTGACCTCTTTGTGAGAGTCTAACTATTGAGAGGTTGTTGAATGACACAAGTGTATGTTCGGTGTAACACAAATTATTATCCTGTTTCAAATAATGTATTGGAAATTAAATGGACTGAGTGGACTGAGTGGACTAACTTATTGACTTATTGACTCATTGACTTGCTAACTTACTGACTAGATTGACCAGACTGATTGGTTAACTGTACTTACCAACTAACTTATTGGCTGGATTAACTGATTGACTAGACTAACTGAACTAACTAGCTGACTAGACTGACTGGCTGACTGGATTGACTTGCTAACTTACTGACTAGATTGACTGGTTAACTGTACTTACTAACATATTGACTAGATTAACTGACTAACTGGACTAACTGGCTAACTAGATTGACTGACCAACTTATTGGCTAAACTTACTAACTAACTTACTGGTTGGTCTGACTGGCTGTCTGGCTGACTATACTAACTGATCAACTTACCAGCTTGTTAACTTATTGGCTTATTGGCTTATTGGCTTATTGGCTAGCTAACTAACTTACTGAACTGACTGGCTGGCTGGCTGACTGTACTGACTGTACTAACTGACCAACTTACTGTCTGAACTTACTAGCTGACTGGACTGACTGACTGACTTGTTGACTTGTTGACTTACTAACTTACTAACTGGATTAACTGACTGGCTGGATTGATTAACCAACTTACCAGCTGAACTTACTAACTCACTTATTGGCTGGCTAGCTTATTAACTTACTAACCAGAACAACTGGACTAACTGACTGTCTGGCTTTCTGATTATCTTACTGACTGTATCAACTAAATAACTAGATTGACTGATTGACTGGACTAACTATTATTAATTGACTGGCTGGATTACTTTGCAACTTGTGGTTTGGCTACTGGACTGACTAGTTGACTGGTTTAATTGGCAACTGGATCTACTACTACTACTGTATTTACTGAAACTCTATATGTCTGAGTTACTGAAATCACTAAAACTACTATATTACTAATCCTCTGGCCCACTGTGCCTACTGAATTTCTAAATTTACTTAATGTCTAGTGTACTGCAAGTCTTACATTATGATTTTTCTGGCCTTCTTATAGACTTTATATCTGATCAAACTAACTCTAGTACATCTAGTACAATAAGCCAGTTCAGAACTTTTGTAATTTTACTGATGTTGTCATGTTCTTTGGGATGTGCAACTCACCAGCTGTGATGGTGAGAGTATCGGTTAGGATGAACCTAGTAGTCTTAGCCGTACTTAGTTAATACAATCTACTTTTTTTCTACAACCATCATGTTCCACTTGGACGTTGCGTTCCATACCAATATATTCTATACACCATAACATGAACTTACATCTCTATGACTACTTCTACGCCTCTAAACTGGGCTACACCCATTCACGAAACCCCGATGAGAGCTTTGCTCTGTCCGTCCCAATGCTGAGCACTGAAAGACGCTTCAAGCCATTACAGAGGTGGACAAATCCAGACACTTTCATCTTGTGTCCAGACTAATAGGCACTTGTTGATGCAACTGTTCCCTACCATCTGAAAGATCAGATGAGAATTCACAGTGGTTTTGCGAAATCGAGAACAATTGGTACATTGAATATAGAGACAAACCCCATAGTTGGATCCCCAGCGACTCCCTTAAGACCCCCGTCTTCTGCTCCCTTATCGAGAACAGCTTCTCCTTCTTGAGCTATTAACACATATATGCTACCTGGATCTTTCCATTTGTCAATGGCCGTTCCCCAGTCTACTACCCTGCATAGCAAATCTACTAGCAAAGGAGACATGGAAATCCAGCTAAACGTAATGGAAAATGCTTCTAGTGCGCAGACCTACGAGTCGTTAAAAACACTATACTTAGTAGGAGACGACAGTGATCAAACCTTGTTACTACATCTCATACAATACTACCAACTAAAGGAAACCTTGGACCCTCAAGATGTCGAGGATTATGGAATTAGTGAAGGCTCACCCTCTCCGCGTTTTCGCTTGGAACAAGCATTTTCTGAGTCACTGTGGACTGTGGTTGACAGATTACAAACATTTTTACTCTCTTTCAGATCTCTTGCAGGAAGAGATGTCATCTACATGATCGATCCCCATGATTATTGCCGCAAAAGCCTATTGGAAGCATCCTCAGTAGCTCTACTCAATGCAGCCTGGAAAATGTTGCAAGTATGGATAGCACAAATCCCGGTCCTATATCAGAAGTACGATAATGAATATCAAGGAAAAGTCTTCTCGTCACCAGCTACTACCAATCCCGAAGTCTACAATTCCCACCCTACTTCCGCAACTGATGGACAAAAAATACTCCAGATGGCCTCGCAGATACCATACATGTCAGACCTGCTGACCAATTGTCAATGAAGGATGATGGGCCAAGGAACACCGTTCGAAGAAGTTTGGGGTGAGCCCAAAGGTTTGGCTGCTGCCTTCCCTCCGTGGATACCTGAGACTCAACCTCTGGTCATAGGGTATGCTGCGGATAGATTGGTGCTACGTCGCCCACGACCAAGCTCCCCCATCATTAATCCACATGCCGAGGCTGTAGAGTATTCTATGTTGCTTTGACCGTCCTCAGGACGGCCCCCACCTGTAAGACTACCATATGCATCAATATGCTCGACACATCGGCCTACTCCAACTCAACCACAAACAGTTGTGGAATCTCAGGCACCCCCTCAAAATGCATCTAACATCAATCTGCTCTACAGAGCTGCAACCTCCCATATGGGATTCACTAAAGCCATGAACATGACAAGCAATCGCTCCTTTATGAGATCGGAACCGCCCCATTTGTTGGAACCCGATGCTACACCACGAAGGAGATCAGTACGATGGAGTAGAAGAAATGAGAATTCAGCTGCATATCGTATCTCCAAACCTAGAGCAGAGCAAGTCGAGACTGGGGGGCAATTTGTACTGAATCTGAGAGTCGACAACCTTGCCTACACGCCAAATGCGTGAACTTGACAACCTGTCCCGATCGAGTCTCATCATAAGGCTAGTTTGCAGTCTACAGCCTCTACTCCATGTGTCCAAACAGCGAAGCCTATGGATCCTGATCCTACCGGATCCAAAGGCTCTGATGACGCATCGCCCCCCCTGAAACCTCTGTGGAAGAACCACACTAAGGGAGGAGGTGCACCTGACTCAGCGGCATATGCGTTGGGAAATCAGTGCCTATCATCAAAACTGAGCTGAAACCTAGTAACATACCCTCCTGGGATGGTGACATAATGACCGCTGTCACCTACTTCGTGAAAATACAGGATGTTGCAAGTCTGGGAGCTACATGTCGCAAGCCGTGGCCTTCTGGGCAGGTTCCCATTTTACCGAGAGTTCTGCAATTGCAAATTAGTTTTTAGCATTGAGTCCGGAACTCAAAACGAGAATGAAAAGAAGTCATGTGGACTTCCTTCAGACCATTCAAATGTACTATCTAGAGGATGTGTGGGCTTTGAAGGTTCATCAGGAGTTCATGCAGCAGTCGTTCCGACAGAAGGGACACTATAAGGAGAGCCCAGAAGACTTCATCTCTCGAAGAATCGTTCTTTCTAGACTCCTTGACTATGCAGATCCTGGAACCCACAACAAAGTCATTCTTATTCTACAGAATGCACCCATAGCTTGGAGGAGTGTGTTGGCTGTCGACTCTATTGTTTCCACAGACACCCTCCACCTACGCATTATTGAACATAAGGAAGCTTTGATACATTGCGTAGCCCAAGAACAGTGTCAGTATGCTATAGTGGAAGAATTACAAAACATAAAGAATTCGATCACCAGACTCACATTCAAGTCTGCTTTGATGTTTCGTCTGTTTTGAACAAACACAAGTTCTTCAAAACCTGTCTTATCTGCATCTGCTCGACTGGGGGAATCTGAGGAATTGACGTTCACCACGGAGATTACAGAGACTAGCCCTATGGATGGAGAGACAGGGATCTCCAATAAGAGCAACTCATCTAGCATGGATGCCCATAATGCCGTTCTAGCTGAAGCCTTCACAGCCATGCGCCTGAATAAGCTTCCAACACTGAAAGAAGGCTACCTGTTCCCGCGACAAGATCAAGTGACAACACTGTTAGAACGTAAGCCGTCATGGCCATGTCATGTGTGTGGCAGCCGCAATCATTGGGACCAGAAATGCCCATATCACAACCAGTACTTGCAATTGAGGGAGAAGTCAGCAAAGTCAGTTTATCGTGGGTCAGACTGGCCTGAAGATGTCGAAGGCGTGTATCGTAGCGCTTATAACACTCTGTTAATGCAATCCTTATCCCAATTGTACATCAGCTCATCAGATGAGGAGAAGGAAGTTATCACCAAGGAGACCCTCCTGGCTGACTCAGGATGGAATCAGATAAGGGTTTCCCCTCCAACTGAAACCATGAGTTTGCCCTATTGAGTTACAATGGAGGAGGTTGAAGACGAGTATTGGTCCAAATATCATCCACGACCCAAGGCTACCAACGGAACCCTCTTGGAGGAGTTGGTTCTAGTGAATGAAGAACCTACTGTCATTCCTCAAGACCGTCCCCCCGACGACCCAACAGTGAAACTAGCCCCTCATCACATGCAATCAAATGGAAGAGCAACAGAAGGAATATTGGTCTTATCTGTATCCAGTTCAATTGGCACGTGAGATGGTAGCTTCATGGACTTGTGACTTGATTCAGGAGTGGACATTTCCTTAATTAGCAAAGAATGTTACCTCGCACTACGGAATCCACCTAAACTATGACAAGGCCTGAAGCTGAAGCTGTATCAACTCACTAACTCCGATGCAAAAATAACAGGATATGTCCAACTTCCTGTTTTCATGAGAACTACTCAAGGAAGTCTGCTTGAGACCATTGTAGAAACGTATGTCGTCCCATGAATGATGGTACCCATATTGCTAGGGGAGGATTATTAGCAATCCTACCAGCTCACCATTACTCAACTTCTGGAAAAGGGAACCACAGTTCAGTTTGGCAGTTTGAAACACATCGTCCAAGCTACCACTGTCTCATGCACTAACGATTTCACCCACATGTGACCAAGCACCTACCAAATCGCTTCTTTTGTCAAAGCGAAACTACATAGGATCAACAAACGGAAGAATAAGAATCAGAAAAGAATCAACGCTAAGGAACACCTGACTGTTAGAGCAGCTCAGGATACTCGCATCCTACCCGGGTATGTTAGTAACATGGAGATCACTGGCTCATGGACTTAGAATAAGGAATGGATGCTCGAACAATCCCTATTATCCACATCCAATGAAGGATTCTTCGCCATTCCTAACGTTTTCTTTTCAGTGGAGCACCCTAAGATCCCTATTGCCAACCTGTCCTCTCAAGCTTGGATCATACACCGTGGAGAAATAATTGGGCAAATAGTTGATCTGGAGATTGCTCTTGACCAACCCAAGGATCTACAAGACCTTGAACATAAAATGAATAAGGCTGCCAATATGAGTGTACTCGTAAACACTTTCGCAGCCGTGCAGAGTCCTATTGAGAGCAAATTAGAGAACTACGAAGAGGATGGTGGACCTAAGGAGGCTGAAGTGCCCTACCTAGAAGAAGTCAAGCTCGAAGATTTGGAGCATGTCCTTGATGTAGGTAGCCTACCCGACCATTTAAAGGACAGGGCTTGGGAAATGTTATGAAGGTGAGCACAAGCTTTTGCCGTCGACGGTCGACTTGGTAGCTATCCCACTAGAGTTCACATGCGAACCCAGGACGGACAACAACCCATCGCCATCCCTATGTATGGAGCCTCCCCCAAGAAGAGGCTTATTATTGAAGAGCAGTTGGATAAATGGTTTCAACAGGATGTCATTGAACCATCCATAAGTCCCTGGAGTGCTCCAGTAGTTATTATTTATCGCAAGGGAAAACCACTTCTGTGCGTGGATTACCAGAAGCTCAATGCTGTGACCATCCGTGACGAATTCCCTATTCCCCGACAGAGTGAAATTTTAGCTTCACTATCTGGGGCTAAGGTCTTATCATATCTGGATGCACTAGCTGGGTTCACTCAGCTGGAGATGGCCGAGGAGGATGCTAAAAAGACAGCTTTCAGGACCCACAAAGGACTGTATCAGTTCAAATGCATGCCGTTTGGACTAACGAACGGGCTGCCTATATTCCAACGTGTAATGCAATCAGTCCTGGCACTGTACCTTTGGCTCTTTTACCTAGTATATATAGACTACATAGTTGTTTACTCCACATCGTACGAGGATCACATCGAACACTTGGATTGCGTGTTACAAGCAATTGAAAAGGCCAGCATTACCCTGTCTCCCACCAAGTGTTACTTGTTTTATTTGTCCATCGTGCTACTTGGCCATAAAGTATCCTGCCTTGGACTATCTACGCACAAAGAAAAGGTTAAGGCGGTGCTTGAACTAGCAAGGCCCACCAAAATATCACAGCTGCAGACTTTCTTGGGAATGCTTGTCTATTTTTCGGTGTTCATTCCTCATTACACTGCTATTTGTGCACCACTCTTAGGCCTATTGCATAAAGGTGCAAAGTGGGAATGGACTGAAGAATGAGAATGCACATTTGAAGAAGGGAAGCAAACCCTTGTGTCTGCACCCATTCTAGCTCACCCTGAATGGAATTGATCCTACCAGCTGTATACAAATGTGTCAGATGTTGCTATTGGTTGCACATTGCAGCAAGTCCAACTCATTTCTCTTCAAGATCTTAAGAATACAAAGATATATGAGAAGGTCAGAGCTGCGTACGAAGCAGGAGAGCCCTCCATGGCTAGTAACAAAGTTACCAAGTTGATTTGAGAAAGATCCCCAGAGCTCCACTTGGGGATCCACTCTCAATAGTACAGTTTTAGAAGTCGAGCAAGTGATCGCATATTGGTCTAGGATGTTAAAAGACACTGAACAGCAGTATTCCACCACCGAAAGAGAAGCTCTAGCCGTGAAGGAAGGATTGGTGAAATTTCAACCCTTCATAGAAGGAGAACAAATTACACTGATTACTGACCATGCTGCCCTACAATGGGCTAAAACTTACGAGAACACCAACCAACAACTAGCTTCTTGAAGTATGATATTCTCTGCATTTGCACCTAATTTGGAGATTGTGCATTGCCCTGGCTGTGTCCACTCTAATGTCGACCCTCTCTCCCGATTGTCCCGATCAGTCCCTGATAGTGTCTCTCCTATCACTTGCAACGAACCCATGCTCTTCTTCCATGGCTCCATTAATGATGAACACTCATTCAAATCTCCTCCAGCCAAGAGGGCAAACACATTGTGCATACAACTAACTGACCTAACCTCATGTGAGGTGTATAGAGTGCAAACTCGTAGTCAGATCAAGCCAACCGTCTCAGAACCGAGTAAAGGAGCAGACTCAGAGAGTGAACCTCTAGCTAAGAGTTATGAAGCCGGCAGAGCAAACCCTTTGACACTAATACTCTCTATGAGCAAGGAGGAGAAATTGGAATGGGCTAATGCCTATGCTAGCGATGTTTCATTTTGAAAGTAACATTCCACGGCCTTGGACCACGTATAGGAATGGACAGCATCCTATCAATATTATAAGGATGAGACTGGGCTTTTGTACTTTAGGGATGCCAATTTTCAACTGAAACTGTGTGTTCCCGCAAGTAAACGGAACGAGCTGCTATTGTAAGCACACAAATCTCCTTTTGAAACTGCACATGCCAGACCCAAGAAACTATGGGCCTACCTTTCCACTCAATTCTATTGGCCTCACATGGGCAAGGACATTTCGCGTTTCTGCACAACGTGCGATATCTACCAGAAGACGAAGAATCACAATTTTGGGTGATATGGTACACTCATACCTAACCCCATTCCCTGACAACCATATGAATCCATCTCTATGGATTTTATCATCAACCTGCCCGCTTCAGATTCATTTAACGCTATATGGGTCGTAGTTGACAGACTGACAAAGCACGCTCAATTCATTCCAGTTACAACAGGCTTAACGGTGTCTGATTTCACGATTCTTTTTGTACAAAGTATTGCTTGCCGCTTTGGGTTACCTGAGTCCATTATATCTGATCGCGATCCGCATTGGACATCTGAATTCTGGCACACTCTAACTAAATCTTTACATATACAACTGGCCATGACTTCTGCTCATCATTCACAATACGATGGCCAGACCGAGATTGTCAATTGAACCCTCAAAACTATGCTAAGAGCATACATTTCGCATAATAAAAGTTCTTGGTCTTCATGGCTGCCTCTCATGGAATTTGTGTACAACTCTGCACTCCACTCTTCTACCGGCTACTCTCCTTTTCAACTACTATATGGGTTTACACCTAAACGGACTCTCGAGTTCATTAGCTGAAACGTCGCAAGGCATACATGCCCCCTTTCAATGAAACAATTCAAAAAGGAAGTGAACATGCACCATGAAGTCGTGAGGCAAGCAATCGCCAGGGCCCAAGAGAAGCAAGTGGCTGCCTACAATAAGGGTCGTCGACGATGTACCTTCGAGCCTGGGGATTATGTTCTCATCAACCCTCATGAACTGGAATGGTCAGAAGCAAAAGGGGAAGGCACAAAACTAGTCCAACGGTGGTTAGGACCATTCAAAGTCACCAAGCAAGTCAATCCCAATACCTATCGACTTTGACTGGATGACTGATATCTGGGATCCCCTGTTCTTAATGTAGCCCACCTCCATAAATATGAACCATCTCCTGAAGAGTTCGGTGAACGTCCCTCTCTCCCTGAGACTTGTCTTTAAGCTCCATCAGAAGAATATGAACTCGAATCCATTGTGGGACATCGTCTATTGCAAAAAGGACACAAAATCCAGTACCTTGTATGTTGGAAGGGACAATCACCACTCCAGGATTCTTGGCAATCAGAAAGAGATCTCTGTAATGCTGCTGAATTGTTATGTGAATATAAATGCAAGGCTCACTTGTAGCCTCACGATCTCCTCATGTCACTGACTATAAATCTCCTGAATCCACATGTTTCAGTGCAGGACGGGCACCCCATCCTTGCCGTCTATTCCTCATTCCGGGTTCCACCCAACCTCCTCTTCTTTAAAGTGCTATGAATACTGAACCTTCTTCTATGAGACAACGTTGCCGCTCTCTTCCTACTTGAACCAGCCCTCACCCTTATTGGCATAACCATGCTTCACTTTGTGACTGCCTCCATGATTGTATAACCTGATGGAAATTATGTCCAGGGGCTATGCCCACCTAAATGGGTACCTTAGGAACCTGAATGGACACCCAATGGAGCCCTGCAGGCTCCAGAACACACAGGATTTCCAGTTATCACATGCTCTGTGAATCACCTACCTGATTTAGTCACGGAATGGACTAGAATGATTGTTAATTGTTCTAGATCTGAGATCTGTCATCAGCATTATCAAATGCTGTAAGACATTGGCCGGTTGTGACATAATATTTCCTTCTTATGGTAATATTAATGTCGTACGATACTTCTTTCATTCTCTATTTAGTATTTAGAGATTAGATCTCCTCTTTAACTCTGGGTATATATAGCCGTTATGTAATTAGTGGAGATCAGATCTGAAGCAAGAGCTTCTTTCTCTCACACATCTCAGATCCCCTTCACTGCTCTCACAGACCAGTTGATCTGAGATCTTATCAAGCTACACTTTGATCTAATCAAGTGTAATACTCCTATACCAAGTCTCTGCTAATACAGAGTGAGTCTCATCACTCTATTCTTTCCCTCTTCGCTGTCTGCGCACCTTGGAAGAGTGGCTGCACCCAGTACGCTTCCTGGGATATTATATAAGCACCCTCTCTTCAGGTTATGAGCCCCGCATAACCCTTTGGAAACAAACTACTGTCATTTGATATAGTTATGTCTGAAGAGGTTCTGCAATTAGCAGAGTTTGAGGAACAGATAGAAGACCTATGTGCCCAATATGGGAGAGCTAAGATGGTCAACTATCTATTACATCTGTGTGCAATGCATGCCACTGTGCATATGCACAACAATGCAATGAGGTCAGAAGAGGAAATGACCAAGAGGCAATGTAGACACATGGGAGCCATCATCCATGCCATTGATCTTTCTTTTGAGCATGCATGGGCATCCAATGCTGACCGATGCTTGATCAATATCAGCCCTACAGGTGATCTAGATCATCCCATCAAGATCAAACAAACCTACATTGTAAGTAGCCTTCCTTACATACAGGAATGCCTCCCTCCGGACTTTCCCAATCAAAATTTTCAGTGGTTCAACTCGAACCCTGTTCCATATCACACTCGCAATATATTTGGAGAGTGTCATCCGAATACTCCATATCCCGATTTTGGACAAATCCAGAGATTAGGATCTATTCCTATCTCGCCACATTTGCACAGGAATACACCCTTTGATCCTGTACAACCCGCTCGCATCCCTACTATCCACCATACACTTGAACAACAAGTGACCCCTTCACCATTTCCTATGGTCAAAGAGAGATCATCATCTTCTGCTGCTACCAGTGGAAGTGAAGTAGGAGAGCGAGGATCTAGTGGTATCCTCTCACAATCAAGGACTACTCACACTGAGACCGGAAGTCAAACTCTAGTTAACTCTGAGCATTCCCAACATACTTCACAATCCTATTTCACTCCACCAGAACAGATTCTACCTCCTAGGCCTCCTACTCCTGCTGCTCCAGCTAGACCCACTGCTCCACCTTCTTATCCAAATACTTCTCCATCAATAACTCCTCGACAATTTCTTGATACCTTAATCCATGAACTGCAATCAGCAGAACCAGGATTCTCCTATGATATCCAACTCCCATTCACCTACATCGATGAACCAAGATTTACCCCAAGACAATTTGGTTTATCCAGATCTCCCAGAAACTCTGGAGGAAGCTCAGAATCCTCTGGAGGACATGTACACAATGGAAGGAGAGTTCATAGGAGAAGGAACCAGAATATCCATCACTCCACCGCCCAGCAGGGCAGCCAGCCCCAGTCCTCTGCATCTGGATCACAATCTTTACTCCAGCATCTCAGTAACACTGCTCAACATGCTGTACGATCCGGTATCCCAAAACAGAAGATGTCATTCACATCCCAGATCTGGGAGTGGTAGCATTTCCATACCCACTTCCCAGACCAGATCTATTCTTCAAAGAGATAACCCATCACAAAGCCATGGACTGGATGGACGATCCAACAGAAGAAGGATAACATTTGGTCCCATGGATCGCCCACAACATTCCCAACTACCTAGATCAAATGCGTCTTCCTCTTCGAGTAACAGAAGATCAAGACGCTCTAGAACAAACAGATCGCCTCGCCAGCCATCTGATAATTCCATTCCACCATCTAGGAGTGCATCGAACTGATTGGGATGTCCCTACCAATGTCTCTGGGATGATTTACGATGGTGAAAGGATCTTAGACTGGTTAGAAGAACAAGGCTGGCCCCAACCTACAAATGCTTATGAAGATATGAGATATACTCTGGTTCACAATCAAGGATATGAAATCTTTCACATTTCAGATCAAGACTTCTATGACACAAGGAGAGAATACAATAGTCAAAGGCCTAATCTTATTTTCCAAGAGATCTTAGCGTTGATCGTTGATCCTTCGCACCCTCCACAAGTTCATATCTTGGAACTACCTCTTTTCGAAGAGAGACCAGACAGTATTTGGCCTTATCAAAAGACTAAGAGAGAAGGACCTTTCCTTCTACCTCTTCACGAGAACATCCACTATGGAGAGAGTAACCTCAATTGGGTTATGAGAGATAAAAGGAGAGATGTACCAACAAAACACCAGTGGAATCAAGCTTTTGATACCTACATGAGGGCAAAATGGCACAAAGAAAATCCTGGATACACTTACTATGCGAAACCTCTCAAATCTGATTCCCTTCGAGAACAAGAGGCTCATTAGAATCTTCTTAATGTTACCAGGACTGCCAATCTTCGTGGATATCATCTTTCACAGTATATTCAAGACAATCAAGAACTGCGAAATAACCTCATTAGTCATAGGGAGACAATCGATACCTTGAGGAAACACCTTCAAGAGCAACTAGGGATAATTGAACAAAGAAATAGTCAACTAAGAGGAGCACATGAGCATCTAGAAATTCTTAGATCACGCATTACTGAAGAATACGAAAGGAGGAAGACAATCCTGGAGTTTAATAAACTGCTCAGGAATTGTATGATAATTCAGCAACAAGATCTGCTTGATTACAAAGATCGAATCCGACTTCTGGAAAGAGCAACCGTCTTTCGAGACGAGTTAGATTATTTTGACCCTAAAGCATATCTTGGACCAATCTATCCTCCATCATTCTTCCATGACCATCCTCAAGACTCTATTTTTGTCCCTAGGGCATCAACACCCACTCCTTCTCAAATGGAAGAAACATCTAGTAATGTATCCAGAACTATCCAAAGTTCTAGAAGAACACGCAGAAGAATTACTAGAGAAGATGCCGAATGTATAGCCAATGCCAATCTTCTACGATGCTCCCAATGCAGGAAACATAGGAGGAACTAGGAAAAGGACCTGGAAAAAGCTTACTACCAATCTCTTCTTGAGCTATTATCTTGAAAGTCTTAACATCTTCATCTATCATCCCTTTTGTACAACAGATCGCAAAGATTATACTCAGAATTCGGGGATCCACATGATCCTGAATGGCTTCTCAATTGCCATTACTTCGAGGACCTATATTTTGATGTAACCATAAACTGTTCCTTACCATCTGAAAGATCAGATGAGAATTCACAGTGGTTCTGGAAAATTGAGAACAGTTGGTCATCAAGTATAGAGATAAATTTGGGGACTATCCTTGGGATCTAGGGCGATCTCCCAGAAAACCAGGGACACTCAAGCATGTGATCAGATATAAACACGGATTAAAAGATGAAGATCTATGAGAACCAAAATTCTCTAGAGTTAAGAAAAGAAAGAAGAGACGAGAAAAGAAAAGGAAAAACAAGAGGAAACCCTATATTCAACCTCTGGATCTATCATTCTATGAGGATGCTATTGATACCTCAAGAAGAAGAATAGATTCCGAAGAGGAAGCACTGGAAATTAATTCCAAGGTCGGGATAATGGAACAGCTGTTAATATCCAAAACTGGATCACCAGAATTGGAATTGACTCCTATTGATTCAGAACTTTCTTTTGAAATCTCTTTGGATTTCAAGAAAGAGGCTAATCTTTTCTTTGTTTTCTCTCTAGCAACCTTTGTACCTTGGCTCTAAATGGCAGCAATCAAAGTTGGTCAAGAAATCACTAGTCACATCAGACCCTTAGAAGGTCCCAGCAACTATGATACTTGGTTGCATCAAATCAGGAATGTCCTTATCATCTGTGGACAGTGGAGTATAGTAGATGGAACTTCTAAATGGAGTGCCAAAGCTTCTGCAAAGAAGGATGACTGGATCCAAGAGGATCTAAGAGCATGCGCTCTCATTGCAGCATACCTACCACCTTCTATGCAACACATGCAACCCACTGGTCTTCACTCTGGCGAATCAGATGCTAGTGGAGCTACCACAGAAGTATACTCTTAAGCGAAAGAGCTTTGAACAGCTCTTAAAGATTTATATGGCCCAACAGGAGTCACCTCTTACTTCTCTATCTTTAAAGACATCCTCAGATACCGCATCAATCAAGACAAAGATCTATCTACTCAACTTGCCGAGATCAGAGGACTCTTTCATTGTGCCAATAATGCAGCCTCATCCTTGATGAGAAAGTAGTCTGCATGATCATCCTCAATTCCCTTCCTGGATCCTATTCAAACCTTGTATCGACCCTTGTACACACTACAGAGTCACACAAGTTCACTGCAGACACAATCATATCCAGCATCCAGCGAGAATATACTTTGCGCAAAGGAACTGGAAAAGCCCATTCTTCAGCCCATTCTCTAGCAAATCGTATTAGTGGACAAGCTTAGGCTGTGGCAAACAAGGCGAACACTATCTGCCATGCCCCTACTAATATGAAATGCTCAAAGTGTGGTCGAACAAATCACACTACTGAACAATGCTGGGCCAATACTAGACGTGTTAAACCCTCTAGCCATAAACAAGTTAAAGGGAAACACCCCTATAAGAAGAATGTCAAAGCTGCAGAACGAAGGATCAAGAAGAAAGAAAAAGGGAAGGCAAGAGCCCACTTCATCAATGAAGATGTAGACCTTGCCTCCATGGTCATTGAAGAAGACTATGATGCATCCTACGAGGACACCTCTGAATATCATTCTGGTCTTGAGACCATTACAGAGGAACCAGTTTACGAAAACTGGGAATATCAAGGCACTGAAGGACCCATTGATGATGGTATGACCTGGGAGAAGACCCAAGATGACTCTAATCTAATCAACCATCCCTTTCTTGATCAGGATTCCTTTCAAATCCCCCCTAGACCAGCTTCGTGCTGAGTCTAGGACTCCTAACACTTCAAGCCCAAAGCAGGCTTTGGGACCTGACAAAAGTCAGAGGATTCATAGGAGGAAGGGATTAAAGGAATCTACTGATGGTAATCATCGAGATAAAGAAGGAAAATGGAATGATTATTGGAGAGGAATTTTTGATCTTGATAGTGACCCTATTTATGACTATGCTGGCATGGCCGAATCAAAGGTTATTGCTCAACCCAAGATTATTGGATGATAGATAGTGGTGCTACCAACCACATCACACCTTATCTTGGAGACTTTATATCACTGAGTGATGGGGAGAAAATTTGCGAAGTAGCAAATGGAGCAACCATGACAATGTTTGGACCAGGACATGTCATTGCTAAACCACAAAACAAATCACACCTCATTCTTTGAAATGTCTGGTATTCACTAGACTCACCTCACAGATTATTATCTGTACCAGCTTTGGCCAAAACCGGTCATACAGCTGAGATCACACACAGATCTACTATCATTCGGAACAAACATGGTCAGGAAGTGCTACAGGCATCTGCCTTCTCACCTACTGGAGGACTTCATTGGTTTCAGTCATCCCAGATTAAACCGACAGATAGTTCAGCCATGTCTCTTCAAGAAGTGGATTCATATCGACTATGGCATTATCGCTTCGGTCATGCCTCACCAAATGTGTTAAGAAATGCTCACAAGACTTGTTTGGGTATTTCACCCCTAGATATCTCAAAGAATAATCCTCCTTGCAGAGGATGCGCAATGGGAAAGCACACACAAGGCCCACATCCAGGATCAGATACTCGTGCCTCTACAGTTTTAGCACTAGTGCACTCTGATCTTCTGGAAATGCCAATCTTATCGTGATCTCAACACAAATGGGTAATCACCTTCATTGATGATTACAGCTCCTATGCTGCTATCTTGTTTCTCAAACACAAATCTGATGCATTTACTGCCTTCCAAAACTACCTGGCTTTTGCTGAACGGAGTACTGGCAACAGACTAGTCTCTCTATGTTCAGATCGAGGGGGGGAATACATGGGAAATCAGTTCCAATCATTCCTCACTTCAAAAGGCATTTCACACCAGCGAAGTGTTGCCAGAGAGCCACAACAAAATGGAAGAGCTGAAAGATTTAATCGGACCCTGTTAGACAAGATAAATGCAATGCTACATCATGCATGCATGCCCAGATTTTTCTGGAGAGACGCAATGGAAACTGCTGTTCATATTTACAACAGACAACCCATGAGACGCATTAAATGGGCAACTCCTATATCTTTATGGAATTCCTCCATTAGGAAACCGGATGTATCATCATTCCGAGTATTTGGATGTCGTGCTTATGTCTTCATTCACAAAGAGGACAGGAAAGACAAACTATCACCCAAAGCGAAAGAGATGATCTTTATTGGTTATCCACAAGATACCAAGGGCTATAAATTCTATGACACAGAAAGCCGAAGAGAAGTAATCGCCAACAGTGCCACATTCAATGAATTCTCTTTTCCGAAGTGTTCCGAGGAGTATGACAAACCAGACCTTGTACTAATCCCA
>JBBPTN010000320.1:0-22276 GCA_038094075.1 Xerocomus spinulosus | reverse complement strand
ATCAGTACGTTGAAAGTGCGAATGTTAAATTTCAGTGGGACTCACCGAAGAAACGAGAACCAGCGGATCGACGCATAAGGGAATATCTATCAAAGTTCATAGTCACTTTCCAAGGCACGCTTGAAGCGACATGAGATCACTAACCTCGTATGCTTGCTTGTGCACCTTCAATATGTGAGTTCTAAGATCATTGTCGTCGTCTATCCTGGTCTCCTTTTTGAAAAAAGCCGCTTCCTCTGGAGAGAGTCCATATGCCGCATCCAACGGTTCATTATAACTTTCGGGATCGGTCACTGCCGAGACTTCAACGTCTCCGGATCCACGGACTCCTGTGAGAGTTTGATCCATTGGGGTACGCACTATGAGCCATCACCACCTGCGACCTTTATACCCGACAGTGACACAGCAATCCAGTGCCCGGAAACCTAAACAAATTGTCTGCGGTGTCCTGACATGTAAGCGTTTCTTATCGCTACTCCCCACTGCTGCGCATGACATGACTGCCGAACAGATCGCAGCACCACTTGCATTTGGAAGGGGACTGAGTCAGCGCATTCCTGCAGTTCGTGTTTGGTAGCGCGTGATAAATTCAATGTTCCGGGCCGGACCACGACGCCACCCTTCCAGAACACAAGTTTGTCGTTCTGTTGAGGCAGTAATCATAGAATAGCTTCGAGTTCCCTGCCCATAACCATAGTCCATTACTTGGGATGATCTTCGCCAACCCTATGGCAAAAACCAACCCGGATCCTGAAAAATAGATCACAAATGCAGGGAGATGGAACACTTGTTGGCTTTGCTTTAAGTTTCAGTGAGTAGCCTAGACCGTCATAGGTGATGCTTCCAACAACGATTTAGAATGACATGCATATCTAATTAGCGCTATAGCGTGATTGACTCTGTCGCACTCTGTATATGTAAGTACCAGCAGAAATGGATAACCACACACACTAACCATGTTGAAAGTGGTGTCCATCAAGGGTACATACTAGAGTTAAAAGGGATCATCGATCATGGCTGTTCAACGAAGTCAACGAAGAAGAGCTTTTAGTAAACCCAGATTTGGAAACACGTATTCAGCACGCAGGCAAAGTGTTTGGTATTGTTGATACAAATTGACTCTACTGCAACTTCACTACAAATTCAGTAGGGAACTACAAAGAAATTGATATTACAGACATTTGCTCGTTCGTTTGGGCTACAACCTCACCACCGACCACTCCAGCCGCCAATATATCATTGTAGCTGCTCTTTCCCTTTGTTCCAGTTTCACGACCACCCTGACACTCCCCTTTGGAAAAACATCGCCATCCCACATCGCGCGCCAAGATTCAGGGCTGTGTTGAAACATGCCCACTCTCCTGCCTCCAATGACTCTGTAAAAAAAGCCCTTTTCCCAATTTCCAGCGTGTTCACCACATATCATGGAACCAGGCCGAGGGGACAATAGTCCCGCCAACGCTTTAGCCAAATTGAGTTGATTCTCCTCGGAAAACAGGTGAAAGAAGTTGGACGCGTAGATCACTGCACAACGACCAGCAAGTGGATTGAGTGATGTCAGTGTGGTCAAGTCAGGCCTTTCCATTGTAGGAAGCCCGGCAAAGGGGGGCGTGATTTGCAAGACATCGGGGTCCAATGCATCCCCGTGGACGAAACTGATAGGGTAAGAGTCTGGAGTCGTATTGAAGAGCGCATGACCCATGTCATAGAACCCTTGAACATTGTCAATAAAACCACCGTTTCCGTAAAACGAAGATGTGATTTACCTTGCATTAAATCGGTGGTGACGATGTTCCTGAGTGGGAAGCCATCTGCCGCCGCTTTCCTCGCGTCCACTCCAACTTGAATGAAATCGCATGAGCCTCTGGACGAACGAGAAATTAGAGCTCCAGGAACTCACAGCAACAACCGATATCGAGCAGGATATCTTCCGGACGCTCTTTACCAAGCTTGATGATTCTTTCATACTCTGGGTGGGTCGCAATGCCTAGTCTAGGGAGGGATCAGTACGCTGAAAGAGTAAGCGCCGAATTTTAGTGGGACTCACCGAAGAAATGAGAACCAACGAATGGTCGCATAAGGGAATATCTATGAGGGTTCGCAGTCACTTTCCGTAGTACATTTGAAACGAC
Organism: Xerocomus spinulosus; assembly: GCA_038094075.1. Taxonomy (NCBI): domain Eukaryota; kingdom Fungi; phylum Basidiomycota; class Agaricomycetes; order Boletales; family Boletaceae; genus Xerocomus; species Xerocomus spinulosus. The sequence goes on along the minus strand of JBBPTN010000320.1, from coordinate 20,144 downwards.
ACAAGATGACCAACCTCGTATGCTTTCTTGTGCACTTTCAGGATGTGAGTCCTAAGATCGTTGTCGTCGTCTATCCCAGTCTCCTTTTTGAAAAAGCTTGCTTCCTCTGGAGAGAGTCTATACGATGCGTCCAACGGTTCGTTGTCAGGCTTGATGAGAGCTGAGACTTTGACATCTCCAGATCCAGCTATTCCAGTGAGGCTCTGATCCATGGGGGTACGTGTGAGTCTCAACCACCTGCAAGCCTTTTATTGGATAGACACCGCAAACCAGTGCCTGGAAATGTAAACAATGAGTCGGGCGGGTCGGGTCAATTATCTGCAGCGTCAACGCATGAGAATGTTCTCGTTTTACCCCCCATTGCTGTGCAAGACGGCGACTTGATTCCCAAACAGACCGCACCGGCCCTTGCACATCAAAGATGACCAGCAACCCTGAATCGGTGAATAGTCTTTCAGCAGACCCTGAAAAGCTTATACCTTGACCTATTCATGCAGTTCACATCAAGTAGCGCATGAAGAATTGTTCCGCATACCGCGACGCTAACATAGATCGTAGCTGAATATCAATTATTGGTATCCCCCCAGAGCATGAATTACTCGGTCTGTTGGAGGGCGGAAACCATAGGATCTCAAGTTCCCTGTCAGAGCTTTTCAGATAGCCCGGAATATTTGAGAGCGCATGGTTCTCTCCACAGGTGCTGCATGAAAGGACACTATGCACAGCCCATACCTTTGCAAGACACTCGTCAGCCTCAAGGCGAAAACCAAGGGACGTGAAAAGATCAATTGCGAATGCAGAGAGAGATAAAAAGACTCGCAAAGGTGCCTCCAGTTTTTGGAGTAGCTCGGACCGTCGCGAGGGACGCTACCTACGGATCATGCGATTTGGGAACTTCTGATATGCATGTCTATTACCGAGTTAGCGCTACGATGTGTTTGACTCCGCCGCACTTTGCATGTGTAAGTACAAGCATAAATTGATAACTGCACGCACACTAACCAAGCCTTAGATGATGTCCATCGAGGGTACTTCAATGAAATGGTCCTCGTGGTGAACTTGTAAAACCCAGATTCGGAAAGATCAAAACGTACGTACACAACACGTCTCAAACGCGACGTCGCGGTCGAACCGAATCATATCCGAACTAACCTCGATATCAGTGACAGTTGAACGCAATCAGATCGATTATAATGCAGCGAATTCGGCTGCTCTCAAACGTGTATCCAAATGGAGTATTTTAGATATCATTATCTGTCATCAGTCCAAACGTTGTCTACCGTAAGTATAGTAGTTCTTCATATCTTCTCTCTGCCCACATCCTTCCACTAACCGCCATGGTTGCTCGCGTCCAACACCCTGCTCCAGCATTCAAAGCACCAGGTGTCATTGATGGCGACTTCAAAGATATATCCCTCGCAGACTACCTCGGGAAATGGTACGTCTCGCTCATTCAAGTGGTAGTAGCCTGAGTTGTATTCTTCTTTCCCGACAGGGTCGTTCTGCTCTTCTATCCCATGTAGGCGATAAACGTTCTCCTGGTGACGGCTACAATGAGTTCACATGGTCGTGCTAGGGACTTTACATTCGTCTGCCCCACAGAAATCCTTGCATTCAACGATGCCCTTGCTCGGTTCGAGAAATTAGGCGCCGTCGTCCTTGGTCCGTCGACCAACTACTGGGGTGATAGCGACGACTCACATATGCATTTTGCAGGCATCTCGACTGACTCGCAGTACGCCCACTTTGCGTGGACACAACAGCCGAGGAAAAAAGGCGGCCTTGGGCCTGCCTTGAAATTGCCTCTGATCGCGGATAGAAACTTGCAGATCTCGCGCGATTATGATGTTCTTATCGAGGACGCCGGCATCTCTCTCCGGGGTCTTTTCATCATCGATCCCAACGGCGTTCTCAGGTATGCGGACACATTTTTAAAACTTGCCTTGTCTGTTCCAACTGTGTTTCTAGACAGATCACGGTCAACGATCTGCCAGTGGGCCGGTCCGTCGATGAGACCATCCGTCTGTTGCAGGCATTCCAGTTTACGGTTCGTTTTGAATGTGTGGTGTGTTAGCATAGGTTGTGACGCAGCATTATAGGACAAGCACGGTGAGGTCTGCCCTGCGGGGTGGACTCAAGGCAGCAAGACGATCAAAGCAGACCCCCAGGGATCTATGGAATATTTCGCCACGGCGAATGGTGATGTCAAATTGCAGAATGGTACCCACAAGGAGTAGACTTGATTATGCCCTCGAATCGATAGAGCCCTAGAACGGTCACTCATCAACTCTCTTACAACACAATCTTTGTAGATATATGCTTCTTGGTGTTCCGTATCGACAGCACGCAAAGATTGTTTTGATCTTGAGTCTTCCGTGCGATATACACAACACTGTTCGCTGGTATGGTGAACAGCAAGACGTGCAAAGATACCAGGTGTGATGAAGAGCTAACGCAACGAGCTTACTGTAGATTCGTGATTGGGTCGCGTCATTTAGTTCACCGTGGGTTCGCCTCACCCTGTTTCTTTGTTGCGTCAATAGGTGCTATTCGACTTGCATGCAACCGCGGCTACTGCTTTTGTGGTGCCAGTCGGTGCGCATGGATGGGGTTGGTCAGTTTCCAAGCACCACTGATCCCAGAGCTGTGCATACTCATGGTCACTATAAAGCCGTGATCGCCGTTGTGTTTTCGATTATAACCGGATAGAGTTAGTCCACACAATCACAGCCAGCTGTGTTCCTAATTTCACTGTAAATGAAAACCCCTCAGAGCTCACTGTACCAGAGCATAAACACGTACCGCTCTAGAGAGTACCAGTGCAAGCATGATTGGCGCTTCTTCCGCGCTCCAGCTTAAGATGTATGTGGATTTGGAAATAGCCAAACAAGCGTACATAACACGTCCCAAACGCGAAATAAATTCGCGATCGGTCTTTTCCCTTTTACTCCTTCTTCGTTCCATCCTGTTCCCTAGTAACCATGGTCGCTCGTGTTCAACGTCCCGCTCCAGAATTCAAGGCAACAGCTGTCATTGAAGGCACATTCAAAGACATCTCGCTTGCAGATTACCTCGGGCAATGGTAGGCCTCGTTCTCCCACTAAGCGCCTGTGCGGGCTAAATTTTCTTTCCCTTCTTGACAGGGTCATTTTGTTCTTTTACCCGATGTAAGCGTTCAAACAATATAGAGTGGCTGTTGGAACGCGCTAAACACTGTCCTCTCAGGGACTTTACGTTTGTCTGCCCCACCGAGATTCTTGCGTTCAACGATGCGCTCCCCCGATTCAATGAACTGGGCGCTGTGGTTCTTGGTCAGTCATGAGCCAACGCAAGATAGCTGTGGTGGCTCACCCCCGTAAAACAGGCGTCTCGACGGACTCGCAGTACTCACACCTGGCATGGGCACAGCAACCGAGGAAACAAGGCGGCCTTGGGCCAGACCTCAAACTCCCTCTCATTGCGGACAGAACGATGCGGATGTCGCGTGATTACGACGTCCTTATCGAGGACGCCGGCATTTCTCTCCGCGGTCTCTTCATCATCGACCCCAAGGGTATCGTCAGGTGTGTCGTCCGTGACAGACTGAACCTTGATTTGTTCATACGCCGTTTCTAGGCAGATCACGGTGAATGATTTGCCAGTGGGCCGGTCGGTCGACGAGACTGTCCGTCTGTTGCAAGCATTCCAGTTTACGGTGCGTTTCAAACTTTTGTACTTTTGTGCTGGTAGTCATGCAAAGTTGCAGGACAAGCATGGAGAGGTGTGCCCTGCCGGATGGACCGAAGGTAGCAAGACGATCAAGGCTGACCCTCAAGGATCTCTGGACTATTTCTCTACATTGGACGGAGATGTTGAGATGCAGAATGGCGCCTCCAAGAAACGAGCACGCAAGGATTAGATTGACCATACCCTCGCACCACTGATATATCATGGTGGAGCCATACATATGCTGAAATTGATTGAGCTATATCTTGACCTGCTTGATTTGATGAATATACAGACCTGATCGTTATTGATGATATTGATCCGTCATCAAGTTTATCGCCATCCAACCATCGAAACAATAAGACATCGAGTTTAATAGCTGTTACAGGTACAAGAAACAAGACAACACAGTAGGACACGACGTCCTTGACCTGAAATAAAACAACACCACAAGCAGAGCAATAGCAAAAAAACCACGTCACCAGAACCATCAATGCATCACCTTCCGTGTATGGCAAAGTGCGCCTGTTCTATGCCCCCTAGTCCTAGTGCCTCCGCGCACTCCCCCAGCTCTCGTCACTCCCAACCTCGCTCCCGCCCTCGCGTCCAACGTCCGACACAACCACCTCGCTACCCTCGCTGCCGCTCCCATGCTCTGAACCGTTGACGCTCACAACACGCCCCAAATCCTCAAAATCGAGAAAGGGATTATGACCACGATCTGGGACGGGCCCTACGTGCCCAGCGGGCGTCACCGGCGACACACGCCACTCGCTGTCATCGCTCGCCACCGATAAAAACTCGTCCGCTTCAGACTCGGACGCAGCTTGGCTGAGAGGCAGCGGGGAAAGAAAAGAGGCGTACGAGTGCGCCGAGGAGGTTGCGGATGGCGCCTGGGATCGTGAACGAGACACTTGGCTAGCCATCGGCGGCGCCAGTGGGAGCTGGAGCAAGGGGAGAGGTGGGTGTATCTGGGCAAGAGATCGAGAGGGAGAATGTGAGGTAGCAGGAAGCGCGTCGACATGAATCACCACTTCTGAACTGCCACTGCTGGGAGACGAAGGTGCGGAAATGACGCCGGCAGAAGACGTGGATGGGGAAAGGATGACAGGAGGCGTAGGCGGGGCTGGATATCTCTCTGAAAGAGAAGAAACGACCGAGTCGTGCATCGCAGGACCCAGGTTGGGCGTGGAAGTGTGTGAATGGTTCTCTTCATCGCTTCCGTCATCAGAGCCAGCCACGACGACTTCGTTCGCGAGGGCGCTTCCTTTCCTGAGCACACCAGAGCCTCCAAGGGTCCGACTTGAACTCATAGAATTGGCCTTGGAGGGGTTCGAGCCCACTGACCCAGCAGAGGATACAGAGCCAGATGAAGAACCCATCACCCTTGTAATCGGCGAAAACGGCCGTTCCCCGTACATACCTGCGCTTGAACGAGGCGTGTCCGGAAGAAGAGGCCCAAACGGTGAATCATCAGCCATTATTTGATAAGTAGGGGTGAATGGCAATGGATGTGGAATAACCTCGGGTGCAGGAAAATGATTAACGGGGATTGGGATTGCAAGGGGAGAGATGACACCAGGCTGGTCTGTGCCATCCACGAGCGGGCGAGACATTGGGTCAACAGCCACGGGAGTCGGTGTCCTTGGAGACATTGTTGGTATTTCACGGACAATAGATGTAGGGTAGATCGATTCTATCAATGACACATCTCCTTGTGACGTTGTCGACAGCGATTCAGACCGGTGGCGACGAGACGGTGTCCCAGGAAGCGATACAGTACTGGTTGTGACCGGGGAAGAAATATTTGAGATCACGTATGCGAGCGGGGTGTGCGTAAGGGATGTAAATGACTGAAAATTGATTGAGCATGCACAACTCAAAAACAGTCGAGCCAAGCACTCACCTCGTCAAGGGTTGTACTCGCGCTGTCGAACCCGTCAAAGCTCTCCCTGGGTGGAACTGTTCTTCGTCGCCTGAGACCGGTCCTGTCCTGGCTCCTAAGCACTTCATCCCGCCATTCGTGCACCTCCTTTGCAGCGAGCGCTTCAAGCTCGAATTCATCCATGGGCAAGTTGTGCGCTCCTCGTGCTCTATTACGCTCATTCTGATCCCCATGAGGACTATCACTGTGATGCGAGGAATCGGAAGACGACTCGGAATCGCGACGACGACGAGATGTATTTACTGGCACGGCGCTCGCGCCTCTGTTGCGTGCCGCCCGTCTCCTCTCGAGAAAATCTTCTGCCCATGCTTCAATTCTAGGGGCCAAGTGCGGTTCATAAACGTACTAGAAGATAACGACGACGAGGTGGATGAACGGCGTGTGAGTGCACGTGTTTCCCCGCTACCGACGTCAAGGGCGTCTAGGAGCACATACCTCTTTGAACGCAAACAACGCCGCCACACCTACGACGGCCGCGACAACGTATACGGCTACTGGTGGAGCCATGGCTCGTTATTCAAGCTGGAGCTGATCCAATGGAAAGGTTTGGTGCGCAGCAACCTGTGAGTGCAATCAATGGATGCCCTCGGATGGGTCAGATAAACTTCCCTACTTGTAATGCGAGTAGAATAAGAATGAGCTTGACTGTCGAAACCAGCAAACGCTGTTGATCTGTGAGGAGATCGTAGGGTCAGTTGCAAAGAATTCTGTACCAGGTTCAACGTCGCAAGGTATTTCCTAAATAATCAATGCCCCTTTTTAAGCATGGGAGTCCGGAAATACCCGACAGCTCTTTCACATTTATTCTAATTTACAACAGATCATGGATCCGCGTCTCGTGCGTATTAACTTTGCTTTAGACGCAGTTTCTGACTAAATTTTTGTATAGATCGTTCCCAAAATGCTGTCTGAGCCGGATCGCGGCAAGATTATCGAGCGCTTTTCGGGGATATCCTCAGATCAGAGGCGCAAAAGTAATCACTTTGATTTCTCCCTGCCACAATGGCCCAACTTGTTCGTCAAGTACGGCGATGCGAGCCTTTTGGCTGAGGCCAGTACTCAATCCTTTAGCCCAGGGGAACAGCTCAGCTTTCGGTATTCCTGCCGTCTACGATACATTCTACCACGCAACATATCATTTTTTTGTGATGGAGAACATACAAGCCCCATCCCTTGCAGCCTGCGACTCTATTCCAGATGATGACGCTGTACGACTCGTCGCCCCTGCCGTCGAATGGTTGCTTGACCAGATGCCCAACGTCCCTGATTCTGTTTTTGGCCGAATTTCCGCAGAAAAGGCGTGTGTATGGCACCACTTTTTCAAGTATCACGAAGCACCAGTACCCTTTGTCAACACCGAAGCGCTCAACAAGTATGTCAACAAGGTATGACCTACCTTGATCCCTATGACTTATCGAACCATTCTCCTTCTGCAGGCACTTTCGCTTCTCCCGGGAAGGCCAAAGCAGACCATCACTTTATCGAACGATCTCTGTATTTATCACTCTGATATCCGAAAGTCCAACCTCCTCTTTGACGCCGAGACTCGTCGTGTGACAGTTGTCGACTTTCAACACATTGGCGTATTTCCCAAGGAATTCCAGTTGTATGCTTTCTTCAATACAGGCCATTCCTTTTCTGCTGCTGTTGGGAAACACCTTGGCCATCGACCGTCCAATACGCCCAAGGAGATGCTGTATGCTTCAAGCTTGATTTGGCAGACTTGCGATGGCGACTTGAGTAAGTAATCGCCTGGTTTTATTGGCACTGATAAAACCGCTCCACAGGATTGGATGAGTTTGGCAGGCCTTGCTTGAAAGGTCGCTAGCTACCAAGGAGATTCAAGATTAAGATCATGTGACTATTCACAGACAACCTACACTCAAAACCCCTCACACAGACGTCCCTGTTCTGTTCATTGCTGTCTCAGAATGTTACTTGCTACGTGACAGCCTCTTGAACCGAACCGTTTCACACAAGCCAATTGACGTTGTGCGCTGGCAATGTGAAAGTTGAAACACCAAGTCTAGATCTCTCAAGATACCTGTGGTCGACGTCGGTCAAACAGGATGGTAGCGGGTACTGACAGTTGTCAGGGAACGCCGTCGAATCGAGTAAAATGGCTATAATGCGACTGGGGGCGTTTCATGTACGCGTTCTCCGATGGTAATGATGCACGTTCGTATGCAATTGTTACAGTACTGGGAGCGCCGAGCTCTGACACGCGGCTGTTCACATGTAAATCGCGTGCTCTTGGGAGCTGAAGGTTTCAGGCACAGCCGTTATGGCGGGGATCTCAACCAAGGTACAGGAACCACGGAGGATGCTGTATTTTTCTAGGTCGTGTTCAAGTGGAACGACACTTAGAGGCGGAATCGAAACAGCCTCGACAATAAGCCAGTCCAGGCCGCAATGCTTTGTCTGACGAGATTAGCCTACTTTCGGCCTAGTTTTGATCGAGGCCTTGCTAGGTCCACTGGAAGTACCTTTATTATACTCATTGCGTGTGTGCATCTTACCAATTGCCTCGCTTCCAGCAATGTTCTTACGTGCGTTTCTGCGAATGTGAGGGCATACATATGGACATATTCGCATGGATGTACCCCGTGGAGGGCTGCCTCGACCCCACCTGATGTCACAGCAGTGTCAAAAGGCTGTGATCGTGAGTTTCACGCGAACAATCTCAGATTCCCGTCTGAGAAAATATAAAGAGACCTACCCCTCTTTGACGGTCAGTCAAGAATGCCACACATCCTAGGTATCACCGCCGTCCACTGGTATTGTCTCCTGTCGCTCCCATGGCTCGTCGCGGCGCAGAGCGTCGCCTCACAGGCGTACACGCCTGTTACGGGCACGTGTCCACAAGGCTTCGCGCTCGTTCGCATGGCGGGATCGCCTGGGAACCAGACATTGTCCTCTTCCGAATCGTCCTACGTCCAAGCTCGGCGATCGCAGATCCTTCCCCAAGCCCGGAAGGCCTACCTCGCCAACGTCGAGGCGACCAACGTCACCCTACCCTCATACGTGTCTAGCATCCTAAACGGGTCCAGCTCAGAGACCCCTAACTTGGGTATCGCCACGAGCGGAGGAGGCTACCGCGCTGCGATTTTCGGCGCTGGGGTGCTCAACGCGTTGGACGGGCGAAACGCATCCGCAAACGCGGCCGGTCTAGGGGGCCTCCTCCAGTCCGCGACGTACCTGGCAGGTCTGTCCGGAGGGAGCTGGCTCGTGACGTCCCTCGCGCAGGCCAACTTTCCGACGATACAAACGCTCGTGTTCGGGTACCCCAATCCGACGGTGGCCGACGACGCGTGGGGGGGATGGAACACGGAACTGGGGTTGGTAGCGCCGAGTTCGAATACCACCATCGATGAGGCCTTTCTCCTCGCTGTGGCGGAGGAGTTGCTCGGGAAATACGGTGCGGGGTATGCAGTGACCTCGGCAGACTTTTTAGCGCGGTTGGAGGCGCGGCATTTTGCGAATGGGACGTTTGTGTCGAATTTCTATGACGAGTCGTATGCACATGGGGCAGGGATTCTCTGGTCGTCAGTCCCGGAAACGTGCGTGTCGAGAACCATCGGGTACGCTGTACTGACATGCGAACGGCAGGGAAGCATTCGCGACATACAATATACCATTCCCGATTGTGGTGGCGGATTGCTCTGAACCGGGTCAAGACACATCGAACATCCTACCTGGGGACGTCATACCACTCAACAATCCATTGTTCGAGTTCAATGTCTGTGAGTAAACAATGCTCTCGATGCGTTTCATGGCGCTAACGCAGAGAAAAGACGAGATGGGCACTTTTGACCCCATGTTGTCCGCGTTTGCACAGACAAAGTACCTGGGCACGACAAACACCAGCATCTGTATCACCAACTATGACCAGATTTCGTTTGTGTCGGGGACGTCGTCCGAGTTGTTCAACGAATACAACATCACTGTGGGTCAACACCTGCCCGATGAGCGTGTCGCTGACTCGAGAATGATAGGCTTTATTGACACCCATCATCGGATCAAGTGCGTCGTCACTCGGCTCGCTCCTTCCTGAGCCAGGTCTCGAAAACGGCACGGCGTCGTGGCCGAATCCGTTTTACGGCATTGCACCAGACACCTTCATCGCGTCTAACCAGACGAATCTGAACCTTGTGGACGGTGGCGAGGATGGCGAAGTTATTCCGTTACAGCCCTTGCTTGTTCAAGCGCGTGGGTTGGACACGATCTTCGCAATTGACGCGGTGAGTGTAGTGTGCACCACGCTGTTCCTCGCACTTATGTAATGGAATGGCAGACGGCGGACGTCAATAATTTTGCCAACGGGAGTTCGTTGATTGTGAGTTGCCCCTGTACAGATAGCACTATAGAGTGATGATCAGCTGTCAGGCTACACAAGACAGGACGAATTTGTTGTCGCCGGCGTACGCGTTCCCTCCTGTGCCGTCGTTTCCTGCAGAGTTTGTGGCACAGAACCTCACTCAGAGGCCGACGTTCTTTGGTTGCAACACGACGAGTGCCAACGAGAGCACACCGCTCGTCATCTATCTCGCCAACGGTGGCCCACCCCGCAATGGCGAAGCGCCTCTCACGAACACGACCACGCTCCAACTTGAATATGATACGTCGACAGTGCAGGCAATGCTAGACCAGATATTTGTCATTGCGACCCAGGGTAACCCGCCAAACTCGAGTACGACAACTGATCCCGAGTGGCCAGCTTGTCTAGCGTGCGCTGTTGTCGATCGTGCGCGTACGAGAGCGGGTGAGACGAGGAGTGGGGTATGCGAGAGTTGCTTTGCGCGCTATTGCTGGTCCGGAAGCACGCTTGGCATCAGCACATCTGCGTCCAACGGCCAACGACGGACAAGCGGTTTACACGGACGTTGGCTTCTGACGATGGCCGTGGCGGTCGGCGCCTGGGCATCGATCTGATCTCGTGTGGACGTTTGTACAAAGGCTAACATGTTTTTCTTTACCGAGGTGATGGATGGCGTGTAGTCCGGCTTGTTCCCTGCGGAAGGGTGGCGTTTCGGCGAGATTTCGTGTTGTGGACGATGGGACAAATGTGTACGCCACTGTGACCAATTTGTAGCAATCGAGCGGCTTGTTTGTATGGAAATGGAAGGTGGCGGGCTATCGTGGCCAAGATTGCAGTGTCTTGAAGAGTTCCGGTTGGTGCAGTGATCTCACGTCTCCGCTGTGTTGGTCTCCGTCCGGAAGATATCTGGCAGTGAATGTGCGGAGGTGGAATCGGTATTGGTCGTCCTGTAGATCTCCGGAGCGTCGTCCCAAAGCAATCGTGTACGGGTGAATCGAGGAGATGGGAGTCGTGAAGACAGAGAGATCGGCCCGAGAGTGCTGAATCGCAATCAATTCAAACTCAGCGCAGGAAAGCATTGTGCCGAGGATTCCGATCTAGCGGCGCGGGGCGTGATCGGTCACGTGGTCCTCTGACTTTGTCGATCCGTTTTCGAACACGGATCTGCTCATTGCTGCCCTCTCTTGCGGCCTCCGCCACAGACCACGACGTTGCCATGCATCTGCTTCTGCTGGACGTGTCATTGTCTTAATAGGGTGTTGGCCCTTTATTGCCTGTGATCTCGAGCACGACATGCGGGTCCTGATCTGGAGTTGCAGGGTTTGGTCTGTTCTGTTTCCAAAGAAACCTCGATTCTGAAGATCGATCAGGGAATTTTGTGCCTAGGTTGAGCATGGCGGTTCGTTGGCGCCGCCTTTTTGGGGGTGTTTTTGGACAGGTCAGTATTCCTGCTGTAATTTACGCTGAATTCCGTGTTGAATATGGACAATCTAGGAATGCCAGTGTTCGAGGCGTGGCCAGAGCACCCCCACAATGCCATGTGGATGTAGAGAAGACCGATCCTGTGCCTTTTTCTCTGCAAAATGGGCTGATGAGGGACTCGTCCCGCTGACTTCGACGATGATAATGCGCATCTGGAGCGGCGTCTGGCAGTACCCAGAGGACGATAAAGTGACCGGGTGTCACGCTTCTGTGCGTGTCTGTCCGCTGTTCCGATTGGGAAGGCCGACCGACTTTTTGCATCGATGACGTCCGTGACTGTTATGATATGTTTTTGTCACGCCTCCATATAAAAGTCGACCTCGCCCTTCTGTCCGCCAGTGATTCCCCCCCTTCCTCCCACCCCATCGCTATGGAATTTGCAAGAACCCTCTCCCTTTCTTGGATATCCCACAACATCGTCCTCCTCGTCGGCGCAACCCTCCTTCTCTATGCCGTCGCGCGTGCCATATACCAACTCTTTTTGTCCCCGCTGAGTGCGATACCCGGACCCTGGTACGCGGCGGTGTCCGATTTTTGGATCACAACCCATGTCCTCCGCCTCCAACAGTGCAAGACCAATCACCGCCTTTTTGAGGAATACGGCCCAGTCGTGCGTGTCGGTCCCAACAAGGTGATATTCAAGGACATCACATCAATGCGGAGCGTGTATTCTATCCACAAATTCGACAAGAGCAGGTTCTACAAGAGTCTCCTTACGTTTGTCCGCCGTTTCATACTTGGCTCAATCTGACCTGTTGGTAGGAACGAGAATGACCATGCGTAATTACACGGTTCCTTGATCATCGCATATATGCACTTATTTGACTTTAGGATGACCACTCTCGACCACTTTGGCCACGCGGTACGACGGAAAGGTTTTGCGCAGCATTATACCCCGGCAAACTTGGCTCTCTTCCAGGCAGATGCACAGGACCATGTCTTGGAGCTTGTTTCCGTGAGTGGAAATTAATTTACCCTTCTTCCACTCTCAAATTAAATTAGGCACTCGAGTACGCCGGGGGTAAATATCCCTTGGATTGCCTCGCGCTGTTCCGCCACTTCATGGTTGATGTCATCATTTCATCCTCCCATGGTTATCGCCAAGGCGCACTCAGCAAGTGGATCCTTGGCGGAACAGATCCAATTGCCACCGCGATATCTGACTTCCCAATCAGAGGACTCGTGGTAGGTGGGCTGTACGCCGTGCGTGATCCAGGCTGATTGATCTTTTTTAGCGCAGTACTATGCCTTCTTGTCTATGGAATCTGGTGTCCCGTATTCCCAACCGACGATGGCGTCAGATTTGTGACTCGGACAAGTCTATTGGCGAGGTTTGGGTTTCCCTCCTCTTGAATTGTTATCTCTGGTCTTATTTTCGGATATCTACAGTTTGTGGGGGCCCGCGTGTATGAGATGCGCGCCAAAAAAGGCATGGAGGGAGCCTCGGATTCGGAGAGAACCACGCTACTGCAGCGCCTGCTCGAATACAAGTATTCGCCCAACCAACAGATGCCGGACCACGATATTATCTCAGAAATGATGGGACACATGTTTGTTTATCTTTTTCCAGCTTTGACGGCGGGTTTAATCGTTCACCAAAGGATTGCAGGCACCGATACCACTTCTAACTCCCTCTCTTACTTTTTCTGGGAAATGAGTCGCAGGCCGGATATTACGAGCAAGTTGCAGGCCGAACTCGATCAAGCCATGCCTGATTGTCATGTCCTGCCAGACTTGGCTATACTCCAGAAGCTTCCGTACCTAAACGCGTTCATCAAGGAAGGTAAGGCATTCTCTTTATCCTTTTGTCTTTCCAGTTATTCAGTCTGCATAGGTCTTCGTTTGTACACCGCGACACCCAGTGACCTGGAGCGCGTTGTCCCATCGTCCGTCTCCAAGAACGGTTCCTTGGATGAACCGTTTGATTTGATGGGTTATGCGCTACCTCCAGGAACAGTAATTGCCACGCAAAGCTGGTCCATGCACCGCGACCCCACCATCTTTCCCTCTCCGGAGAGCTTCGTCCCAGAACGATGGCTTCAGGAACCAGACGCCACTGGAAAGATGGCGCAGTATCTGATGCCGTTTGGAACTGGAAGTCGTCAATGCGGAGGGATGAATTTGGCTTATGTGATGCTGAGGATGACAATCGCAGCGTTAATAAGGAACTTTAACGTCGCGGCCCCCCCTGAAACAAATGAAAGGAGCATGGAGATCAAGGATGCCTTTGTACGTTTTCCTGCCTTGTTCGTGGGTCTGTTCGGCTGAGATTCTCCGTCCAGGTTATCTTCCCCGCTGCCATGGAGTGCAAGCTCGCCTTTCAACCCCGTAACTAACCTGCGTTTGTGCGACACCACCCTACACCCACGTCCTCTGTGAACATGTTATATCAACCTCGTTCTCTTTCTTTTCTCTGGAATATTAGGCACTTTATAATTACTTGATTAATACTTTTGAACATTCACATAGTGTATCATCACGTCGAACTTGCTTTCGTTGTTTTCATGATTGGGTTCAAGGTTGTTTTTGGGATGGCGCTGGCTAGATACCCAGTTGGCAGGACCAGGACTGTAATTGTATTTTCCAACTAGATGCCTTTCGGTTCTTGGTACTGTATTTGACTCGGATACTACAATGACTTCCGTGTTTGCCAGAATGGCGCGAGATGACAAGCTCTGCTCGATGGCCCGGCTACTTCTTTCCGGTTAGTATTCGGCTCAACCTCGACAGCCAACTCGTGCAGAAGCAATGGCGACGGAAAGCCCGCGACTTTCCTCTTCCTCGAGCACCGCAAGAAAAAAATTGATTGTGGATGACGACGACGAGCTGCCTCCACCTACTGCTACAGGGCACTCAAAGCCAAGATCATGGCTAAACCTAGGGGCCGTTTTCTCGACAAGCACAGAGAATGAAACAAAACGAGCTATGCAGAGTCGACATCTGATGATGATTGGTGAGTGTCTGAGCCTGTCGTCATCGTCCTAGTGAAAATGGACCAATATCTCTGAGCTATCGGCGGAACCATCGGCACGGGTATATTTTTGAGTGCTGGATCGGTGGGCAACATTGTGTTTTACTTTTGCGATTGATGCTCATAATTCCGCCACTAGGCGGTTGCACTCGCTGGTCCAGGGAGCGCCTTGCTGTCTTACATTGTCGTCGCTCTATTTGTGTATAGCGTCGTCATTACGCTGTGAGCCGGTTTTTCTGTTGATCGCACTGTGTGGTGACGTGTGCATTCTGTTTTGTAGAGGCGAAATGGCTGCCATGTTTCCAGTCTCTGGTGCGTTCTCTGTGTTTGGAACGCGATTCGTGAGCCCTGCGCTTGGGTTTACGCTGGGTATCGTCTATGCCTGTCTCTGAGTCGAACATGGGCTGATTCTTGATCCACAGGGTGGAATTACTGGTTTCAGTGGTTCGTCCTGGTTTCTTGATGCAAATCGCATGTGTGCGACTTATGTTCTATTACAGGAGCCTGTCGATATGTGAGTACATGATATGCGTGCGCTGTTGTCCGAGCACGTCTTTATCTAGTCGTTAGCGAGCGAGGTGACGGCGGCGGCTGTGATACTACAGGTAATGCCCCAGGATGCGTACACGCGCGAGGGCACACATGGCTCACAAAGTGGTGTGCGTCTACCTAGTTTTGGGCACCTCAAGTGCAACCTTGGCAATGGGCCCTCGTGATCATCGTGCCTATCTTTCTGATGCAGCTGATTCACGTCCGGGTCTACGGTACGATCTTTCCCGGATTCTGCTTGGCTTGGCGCTGGCTCACAAACTACCTTTGATCGGTGGCAGGCGAATCCGAGTATTGGTTTGCGTCTATCAAGGTAGTGATGATCATTCTGTTCATCATCGTTGGCCTCATATATGACTGGGGCTGGATAAAGAGTCATCCAGGACCTGTACGTGTCTCGTCTCCTTCACGCTGTGTTCACCGTTAACACGTCGCTCACGATAGGGCCTCTCCAACTTTCAAAACGGCCAAGCATTTATCGGTGGCTTCTCCAACTTTGCACAGACATTTGTGTACGCGTTTTACTCGTTTGGCGGGGTCGAACTCGTCGCGATTGCTGCGGGGGAGTCGGCGCGCCCGTGGAAGGCCGTTCCAAAAGCGGTCAAGGCAACGTTTTTCCGCATCGTGCTGTTTTATGTCCTTACTATTCTAACAATCGGGCTATGCATCAATTGGCAAGACCCGACGTTACTCCGGTCAGCCAACAGTGAGCGTCCTGCACATGTGTCGCGTACAGTCTGACAGACTGGATGAACAGACTCGGATGTGACGGCGTCGCCGGTGACCGTCGTGTTTCAGCGCGCTGGGTTCGGCGCAGGTGTGCACGTCGTGAACGCGGTCCTGCTCACAGCTGTGCTGTCCGCGACCAACTCGGCCTTTTATGGGAGCTCACGCATGCTGTTTGCCCTTGCTAGAGCGGGTCAGGCTCCACAGATCTTTGGGTGGGCCAACCAACACGGCGTACCCGTCCCCGCACTCCTGTGAGCCCGTCGCATTCCACACACGCATCGGACAAGGATGACATCTAACGCGTCGTAGTGTCTCCCTCGCCATGGCCTCCCTCGCATTCCTGACATCCATCTGGGGTCAAGGTGTCGTCTTCACCTGGCTCCTCAACCTCGCAGGCATATCCGCCTTGCTCCTCTGGGGCTCCATCGGACTCATCTCCTGGCGCTTCCGTGCAGCTTGGCGCGCACAAGGTCGGGCGCTCTCCGATCTGCCGTATACCCAACCGCTGTTCCCTCTGTTACCGATCGTCGTCGTCGGGCTCGCGATCGCCATGTTTATCGCCGAGGGGTACTCTGCGGTCAAGGTCGAGCCGTTTAGCGCCAGGGTGAGCGTCTCGTCTTTTATGCCCGACTCCGGCTGATGGTGGGTAGAATATCGTGGCGACGTACATTGGGATGGTGTTGTTTGGAGCGCTGTATGTGGGGTATGTGGTGTATGAGCGGGTTGGGCTGAAGCGGTGGGTGCATATCGTGCCGTTGCTTGAGGTGGATTTGGATACGGATGCGGCTTGGAAGGCGGGGGATGCGGAGAGGCTGAGGGGGGAGGAGGCGGCGTTAGTGGAGGGTGGGCGAAAGTCGTGGTGGGGGAAGGTGCGTCGGAGGGCGGTGTTGTGAGTGAGTGTGGGGTTTGCTTGAAGCGTTTCTACTCGCGCTGGGTAATACTGACTTGGATGTAGTGTCGTTGGCGCGGACGCGGCCCGGAGATCGTGGCGCTACTTCAGTCATCACTCCGTCACGCATTGTTTACAACCTCCAGGCCAGGCTTAGAATGCACAAAATTCTTGTACATCTAGTACGACGGACTCAAACAGCGCAGGAGCTTCAATTAGATCTGCCGGAGACTGCCACTGTGTTTGCGAGTAAGTTTATGCATCTGATTGCTGGGTGGAATCGTTTGTTTTGAGAGTCGCTCTTTCATCTTCAACGTGTGTTCTACATGACAAATGGTGAGACCCGGTCTACCTCTTATTGATTTTGAATCAGTCACCAGAACGCTCTAGAGATGGTGTTTTCTTCACCAGAGTGTACATCCTGGAATGGTCGTCGCTGATACGCTCAACGAGAGTAAAGAGGTAGCGGTTCCCATCAATGTTCATGTACTGTATTGCCACTGAGGAATGTTGTCATCCAGATGCTTTCTCGTTTTCCTCGCACATCCATGGATAAGACACATTGTGCCTGACACTCGTGACACTTAATGTCCCGGTTACCGAATGGTGTCCGGGGCATAAATACCCACTGCATCCCAGCGCTCCCCTGTCCCAGACCCCATCTTTCAAGCCAAATCCCTTGTTCAAAAAATCATGCCGTTGCTCGGCGAGAAACATTCGGATCTGGTCCTGGATGAATTATCATACTTCACTTCACTCGCTCAGCTCGACGATTGGTTCTCTCGGCTTCACGACAAGCTGTCTGGAGTGATACCTTATCAGTCCCGTCCTTGGCCCGATGATCAACCAAGCGGCAAGCCGAGGTTGCTGGTAAGTCAGATGTGCCATTTCAGCTGTACGATCTCTGATCTCCTATCAGATCTGTCATGATTACAAGGTCGGTAAACGGATAGATACCGTCGTCATGCAATCGATCCGTGATAAGCGTCACTCAACGTCGTCCATGCATAGGGTGGCTATAAAGAGTTCCCTTCGGGACTTTGCTACACTTTTAATTTCTGGTCGTATTGCGATACTTTTGTTTAGTACGTCCGCCACTATTCCCAAGATATCTGACGAGCGAGTATGCAGCTTCTCGCACAACCGGGTCACTGTCCCCACTTCTGGGTGGACGAACGCTGCGCATAGGCAAGGGACTAAAATGCTGGGCACATTGTGAGCGCGATTTACACAACCCTCCTACTACTCTCACCACACTTTCACAGGATATTCGAAGGCGACTCCCGCTCAGAATACATCCGGCTCATTTATGGCCGCAGTGATTATACGATCGAGGACAACAAGGTTCCCATTTCGAAAAAATATGCGGTATTCCTTGCCGAATTGGCACACCAACGCGGCTTCGATGGATATCTTCTCAACTTTGAATCAAACCTGTCGTCTAGGGCCAATGAGGCACGAGCAGTGGCCTCGTGGATTTTGCTACTCAGAGCAGAACTCCGAGCTAGGGTCGGTCCACACGCAGACGTTGTATGGTGAGTATTTGCCCGTGCATATCTCGAACCGATACTTATAAGAAATCAGGTATGACTCTGTGATATATAATGGCGACGTAGATTATCAAAACAGACTGAACGGTTATAACTTGCCGTTCTTCCTTGCGTCGGACGGACTATTCACCAACTATTGGGTAAGTATCTATGTCGTTGGACTTTTCAAAGGGTTCTAAGAATGATACATGCCAGTGGGGACCCGATACCCAACGTTCCATGGTTCAATATTTCCGGAATCTTCAACCCACTGCGTCGTCCCCAGCAAAGACCCTTCAAGACATCTACACGGGTATCGATGTCTATGGTCGCGGACAGTATGGTGGTGGCGGATATTGCTCTTACCGTTCTCTCACCTACACATCGTCCCTGGGATTCAGCACCGCTCTCTTTGCGCCAGGATGGACTTGGGAGTCAGCAACAAGTGACGCAGAACAGAACTGGAACACCTGGTGGCAGAACGAGCGAAAGTTGTGGGTTGGTCCGGCTGATGGTACCATTTCTTGTGGTTCTGAAGAAGGTCCTTTCAAACCCGTGACGGCGTTCTTCCGAGACATGTCCCCTCCAAATCCGTCCAACTTTGTGTTCTATACCAACTTCTCTCCTGGTGTTGGGTACTCTTGGTACGTGCAGGGAGCATTGGTCCTGGATACAAAGGTTGGTTGGACGGACATTGACAAGCAAGGCTCTATCGGTAATCTTGTCTGGCCAAGGCCTACTCCTTCTTGGCTCAGTACAAATATAACGGGACCACCTCCCACTGGTGTGTCAACGCTCGACATGTCGGATGGTTATAATGGAGGAAACACGCTTAAACTGACGATCAATTATACTTTGCAGCAATCGAACACGTCCGTCAGGACTATCTGGCTGCCCGTCCAATCGATCACTTTGACGAGCGGCGAGTGGTTCCAGGCACGTGTTTTCTGCAAAATCTCTCCAGGAATTGGCAATGTCGTTGCGCACATTGGTGCTAGATCCCTCTTCACCATTCCCCAACCCACCATCGTCTCTCACCCCACTGTCTCCGATCAGTCCGTTACCTCTGATCAGGCCATCATCTCTGATGAGCCCGTCGTCTCTAGTCTGCCACAAGGATGGATTCAACAGAGCACAAAGTTTAGGTATTCCTCGCCTCGGGACACGATCCCGGTTGAGATTGGTTTCGTTGTATCATTCTATCCCACAACCATACAGGGCTCTGACGTCGCCACATTCTCCCTCTCTCTGGGCCAACTCGTCGTCTATCCCTTACCGTCTTCCTCATCCGTGTCTGTTGGCACGCCATCCATCCAAGAACCCGAGTTTACACCCATACGGAACGGGGCTATCGAAGGCGCTCTCACGTGGGATACCAAATCGACATTCACACCCGCTGACATCCACGTCGATAGTCCGGACTCGACTACCCCGGCGTGGCTGCTGCAAGACACGCCCGCATACCGCTTCCCGACGTTTGTGTACTTCAACATTTATGCCGAGCCTCGTTCAGATCACATGGATCCTGCGCATGCGGTGTTTATCGGCACGACAGGTCTGGACGGACGAGGGAACAGGTTTTATGTGGAGCCGACGACTTTTCCGGATGAGTGGGGCAAGCGACCGGATGTTCGGTTCTATGTTCAGGGGGTGACGGATCGCGGTGAGGTGTTGCCTTGGGAGCAATGCGCGACTGTGGATTCGTGGGCGAGCACGATTTGAACGGAGGCGTTTCTGATGGGTTGTGCTGATCACGTTGGTATACTTGATCTTGAATGTGTTTATACTATAGGTGCTGTCGTGTTCAAACGTTGGTCGTGTACTAGTAAATGTTGTTCGGGTTGTATGTGTACCATTGGATTCAGAGCAAATCACACCACCAGTCCTTGCACTAAAACGTGGCAACCTATTTTCTTGCTGTGCATCAAGACACTCAACCGAGTCGGTCATTCTTGAATTTCAGGCTCCAGAGCATGTCAAAAGCTTGACGTCTGGACACCGATCTCAAGGCAGCGGGAGAAATCATA